>SKCR01027692.1:0-281028 GCA_019454045.1 Zanthoxylum bungeanum | reverse complement strand
AATTCCAAATTTAATCGCTACGGGTCTCAAAGCCCGATTAACATCCAACGTTTATTTAATTAAAGACCAATGGGCTTTTAATTAATTTCTTTAAGGCGTGGGCTTTTGGTCAACTCGGGTCAAACCCAATAACCAAAACCCAATCAAGGAGTTACCCCATAAGCCTAGAAATGAATTTAGGCCAATTAGGCCCAATTAAATTTAAAAGGTCCATTAGTCGCATTTAGGCTTTATGGAAGCGGTTTTGGGCCCAATTGGATCCAACCAATTTAGCCTAAACCCAACTTAGTACAACCAAGCCCAATAAGCCCCATAACAACTTTTAAAGCCCAAATCCAATTTAAAGCCCAATTAATTAAACACAAAAAATTTCAAATTTCATATTTAATTAACCAAAGTGTATAACAAAATTAATTACCCAATTATCATTTCCAAAACACCAATTAGCCTAATTAATCATGCTCAATCACATCAATTAGTGTCCAACACATTTTGATCAAAAAATCAAACCCAATCATGCTATATTAGTCTCGGCCAAAGGGGATTTTCATGTCCAATTTTAAATCCAATCCAATTGAATCCAAATCAACATTAAATCAACATCCCCAATTATTTTCAAGTCATCCAATGAATCAAAAAACAAAATTCCAAGACAATTTAGGGCATGCTCATTCTCGGCTAAGCTAAGAAATTTGGGGAAAAATGTTCCAAACAATTTTTCATCAAATTGATCCAATCAATCATCAATTAAAACACATTTAAGCATACTAATTCATCCAATTTCATTAAATCATGCCCAAATTCATTTTACCCAAATTTTAAGAGCTAATCAAATTTCATGATTTTCAATCGCTCTGATACAATTGTTGGAGTTCTACGGTCCCGAGGATCGAATAACAAGCATAAAACACATGTGAATACATACGAGGAAGTTGCGCAATACTTACATCGAGCAGTTGAGTGACGCGGTGGACAAAAAAACTTTACTTTCTGCCTCCTCCAAGCTCGGCAATGGCAGTTTCTGTCATCCCCAAATTTAGCCATTTTGGTTCTACTCCAAGCTCCAAGCTTTGTCATGGTGATTCCAAGCTCATGGGTGGACTTCCCTATCACCTTCGCATGTCTCTCGGAGTGCTAGCTCTTGATGATTTTGCCACAAAATCACCACACTTTGCTTCCCTTGCTCACGGTTTTTGCCCAGAAAAACAGTGAAGAACAGCCCAAATGGGCGTAAGAGAGAAGAGAGAAAATAGAGGAGATATGTGTGTGTTTGTTGGAAATGTGTATCTAATACACACTTTAATTAATCAAAAAATGATTTACCATTTTCTTTTTCCAAAAAATAAATGGCATTAAAGTTTGCCAACCACCAACATCAACTCCCATCAATCATGAATAGTGACTGGTGTCAATCACTCAAAGTGAAAGACATCCATCACTTGATTGACGAATGATGTGACACTAGATGCGACTAGCGATTTGACGCTTGATTTGACTTGTGTGCCGCACTCGAAGTCGAAATGCGAATGCGCTCGCAAATAATCCCGGGCTCGGGTTCGCTAATTCCAAATTAACAAATTTTCCGTTGTGACGTAATTAAATGATTATGCCTAGCAAAATCACTATTCACATCACTAACGAATTAATTCTAAATTAATTCGTTCGCCCGAATTAAAATCTAATTACAATTCCGCGTCGAAATCCAATTTCGTTTAATATATCGAATATATTAATTTATCGATTAATTCCAAATTAATCGTTTTCTCTATTTAAATGATATTTTATCCCAGATAAAATATCTCCGCAATTAATCCCAGATTAATTTTCTCTCTCATCATTAATTAATCCCAGATTAATAAAGTGCGAGTCATACGTCATCGGTGAATCTTCAGGAAGCGACCCATGAGATCCCCGGATATGTTGGTAGTAAATCGGGTCGTCGGACTATCCGAACACTTAAGTACCTAGTACTACGTTTGTACCGATTTAAAAGACAAGGTTGGCTTCTAGCAAAGCGCCATGCCTACCCAATTCTTCAGAAATATCCTTACAGGAATATAAGATCTGTATCAGGCATAGTATACGTAGTATTGCGTATTTCGATCCAGTATCGGATGATCACATGCAAGGCCTGAGGCTGGTACAGTGTCTGCCCCGTACGAAGCATATATCGGATTACGAGCAACTAGTCTCTTTATTATCGGATAATCATGACCAAGTCATATTATCCCGATGGTTGCAACCCTTTAGAGAACCAGTTCTGTATCCCTACGCGATCATCATCTCCATATGACAGGAGTGATACTTCCGTCTTGACATCACACCCAACACACTACGATTCTCAATATACCCAGCAGAGGCGTACACAGAACCTGTTAAAGCCCTGGACGACCAAAACCAAGTATATTGATTGTCGCAAGTATTAGCGGTGCAAGTCTTAGGTTAAGACCAAATACACCTACCCTGATTTCAGACTTCTATAGACACATAGTCATACTACCAATGGAATTCCGAGGGGGTCTATCCAGAGCGAAGCTGTTTCCCGTACCATCGGTAAAACACAACCTCCTATTACACTTGCATGAGTATCCTATACCCAAATATATGAGAACTATGTCGTTATGCCCTCACAACGCGCACAAGTGTAATACTAGTCTTTTACGCATTTATCGATGTTCAATCTCGATAATACTCTGACTAGGGATATTTAATGATTTATCCTTCGTGGACTGATACTGTCTCATATCATTCTCAATCCAGGAACAAATCATAAGGACCTCATATCATTTATACATCTAGGTGATCTAATCACAAATGATAAGAGTGCAATCTCATTTGTCACATAGTTAATTTGTACAACAACACCATGATCTGTACAAATAGTGACGCTATGGGTCATAATTGTCCAACACTGTACTGAATGTGGGCTTTATTCCCTGGGCGTTGTTCCCGAACTATTTCAAGATAGGGCGTTATTCCCCTGGGCCTTGTTCCCGAACTGTGTTGAATGTGGGCTTTATTCCCGAACTATACTGAATGTGGGCTTTATTCCCTGGGCCTTGTTCCCGAATTATGTTAACTGTGGGCCTTATTCCCGAACCTGTTACTGATGTAGTGGGTCTTCGACCTCAAACTGATGTGGGCCTCGCCCCATAACTGATACTGATGTGGGGTCTCGCCCCCAAACTGGTACTGAGGTGGGCCTTGCCCCCAGACTGATACTGATATGGGCCTCAACCCTGGGACTCGTACTCAAACTACCGATGTCATATTGATTCTTCTGATTGGCTTTCATTTGCCACTTTCTCTATTTCTTCTTCAAAACCTGTGAACACAAAACACAAAAATGAATGCAAAATATGTTACGTGTTTGCATGCATGCGTGAATGAGTTTCCCATCCTGTTGGGTT
This sequence comes from Zanthoxylum bungeanum, assembly GCA_019454045.1. Taxonomy (NCBI): domain Eukaryota; kingdom Viridiplantae; phylum Streptophyta; class Magnoliopsida; order Sapindales; family Rutaceae; genus Zanthoxylum; species Zanthoxylum bungeanum. The sequence continues at coordinate 277,618 of SKCR01027692.1, read as the reverse complement.
AGGTCTTCCGCCATTTCCCTTGATGACCATTCTTCTCTTCCTTAGGGAAAATATTGTTTTCAATCTACCCATATTGATCGGCTCGGTGAACTCATTTCCTTCCAAGTCTAATAGTCTCACTACCCCATTTCCCAATTTTTGAATGGATATCTTGTCTCCCTGCTTGCTTCTTCCGAAGACTCCATGTGTTCTAAACATCGCTAAGTATCATAGTGCCATGGTTGAATGCTTTTGTCAAATATACTCATGTTACAGGTTGAAACGACAATTAACAATATGTTTCTTTGCTGATTTTGGTCTCAGGGGCAATAAGGGTTTTTTTTACTCTCGAGACAATCCTCCTCCAATTGTGAATTTGTTTTGTTTATGGGAAACCAAAAGCAAATTTGGAAAAAGATAAGTAAATTCACCAATCAACAAAGAGATTTAACATGGTTCGGCGGATCAGATCCAACCTACATCCACGGGCACATAGCAGACGATGTTTTATTACCGAAATATGTTTCTCTGATCTGTTTTGTGTTTACAAGTCTAATTCTCTCTTGTTCTATTCTCAACTCTACCTTACAAGCACGCTTTCCCCTCATATTTATAATAGCAAAGAAACAGTTTTCCTTTTCCCATAAGAATTCTTAGTCGAAACTACCTTCACTTCCTTTATCCTATTAGGACAATGACTTATCAACTTTTCCCATGAAAGTAGGATAACTTATCTTCTTATCCGTAAAAATATGATGTCTTATCTTCTGGAGCATACCTCGCCATATCATCGGTCTTCATGAGGTCGGTCACATGGTCTTTTGAACTGAGAATGCTGTTATCGATCTGATAATGCCCGACCATCTGGTCTAGAGTAAAAGTTCTAATAGTAAAAAATCTACTTGAAAAACTATACCGGAGCTTTTTGTTGGACCTGTTTGTTGGAAAATTATGACCCATAGCGTCACTATTTGTACAGATCATGGTGTTGTTGTATAAATTAACTATGTGACAAATGAGATTGCACTCTTATCATTTGTGATTAGATCACCTAGATATATAAATGATAGGAGGTCCCTATGATTTGTTCCTAGATTGAGAATGATATGAGACAGTATACGTCCACGAAGGATAAATCATTAAATATCCCTAGTCAGAGTATTATCGAGATTGGACATCGATAAATACGTAAAAGACTAGTATTACACTTGTGCGCGTTGTGAGGGCACAACGACATAGTTCTCATATATTTGGGTATAGGATACTCATGCAAGTGTAATAGGAGGTTGTGTTTTACCAATGGTACGGGAAACAGCTTCGCTCTGGATAGACCCCCTCGGAATTCCATTGGTAGTATGACTATGTGTCTAGGGAAATCCGAAATCATGGTAGGTGTATTTGGTCGTAACCTGAGACTTGCACCGCTAATACTTACGACAATCAATATACTTTGGTTTTGGTCATCCAGAGCTTTAACCGGTTTTTGCGTACGCCTCTTCTGGGTATATCGAGAATCGTAGTGTGTTGGGTGTGATGTCAAGACGGAAGTGTCACTCCAGTCATTTGGAGATGATGATCGCGTAGGGATGCAGAACTGGTTCTCTAAAAAGGTTGCAACCGTCGCGATAATATGACTTGGCCATGATTATCCGATATTAAAGAGACTAGTTGCTCGTAATCCGATATATGCTTCCTACGGGGCAGACACTGTACCAGCCCCAGGCCTTGCATCTGATCATCCGATACTGGATCGAAATACGCAATACTACGTATACTACGCCTGATATAGATCTTTATTCTTGTAAGGATATTTATGGAGAATTGGGTATGCATGGCGCTTTGCTAGAAGTCAACCTTGTCTTATAAATCGGTATAAATGTAGTACTAGGTACTTACGTGTTCGGATAGTCCGACGACCGAATTTACTGCCAACATATCCGGGGATCTCATGGGTCGCTTCTCGAAGATTAACCGATGACGTATGACTCACACTTTTAATTAATCTGGGATTAATTAGATGAGAGAGAAAATTAATCTGGGATTAATTGCGGAGATATTTTATCTAGGATAAAATATCAATTAAAGAGTGAACGATTAATTTGGAATTAATCAGTTAAATTAATATATTCGATATATTAAATGAAATTGGATTTCGACGCGGAATTGAAATCAGATTTTAATTCGGGCGAACGAATTAATTTAGAATTAATTCGTTAGCGACGTGAATAGTGATTTTTCTAGGCATAATCATTTAATTGCGTCGCAACGGAAAATTCGTTAATTTGGAATTAGCGAACCCGATCCCGGGATTGTTTGCGAGCGCATTCACATTTTGAATTCGAATGCGGCACGCAAGTCAAATCAAGCGTCAAATCGCTAGTCGCAACAAGCGTCAAATCATTAGTCACTTTGAGTGATGTGACAACTTGTCACTTGATTTGATAGATGATGGATTGATGTAGTGGTTGGCATTTATGGCTTTTATTGTTTGACTTTTTAAAGCCAAATATTTGGTATATGATTTGGAAAATCAATTACCAAAACACATTACATTTATCTCTCTCTCTCCTCCAACTTCTCCCTCTCTCACGCCCATGGAAGGGCTGATTTTCTTTCTGGTTTGGCAGCTCACTGCCGTGAGCCAAGAAGGAAAAGAGAAGCAAAAGTCGCGATTTTGTGGCAAAATCGGGAGTGCTAGCACACTAAGAAGTCATGCGAAGGTGATAGGGAAGTCCACCCATGAGCTTGGGAATCGTTTGACGAAGCTTGGAGCTCACCCATGGCCGAATTTGGAGGACTGCAGTAAGCTCACTGCCGTGAGCTGTTGGAGGCACAAATTCAAGTTTTGTATTGGACTTTTGAATATTCCATTACTCATTATCTACAGTTTATAACTTATGTCATGATTTCACAAAATAATAATAATAACAATGCTTAATTAAAGGAAAATTATCAATTGTATACTCAATGCTTAACACATTATAAAAAATATACATATCCTTGATCTTTTTTCACTGATCCATCCCGAAATTGAAAAGTGTAACAAACGTCCATTTTTCAATCGAATACCAAAATTGAATACACTTTTGATATATTTTTCAATTTTTGGATTGATCGGTAAAAAGAATAATTCAAGATTTATATATTTTTGATAACGTGTCAAACATTAAGTATACGATTGATATTAAAACACATACTTATAGACATTGAATATTAGAAATTACCTCCATCTGATCGCCAACATTTATAACAATAACTTGTGGAATGGGTGGAACTTTATACCATTGATTATCTTTCAGGAATTGGAGTCCTTCCACTTCTTTATCTTGCAATAGATAAGTAAATACTGATGAATCTGTATGCGGCTTGAGACCTATAGCCAAATCAGGCCTTGGACATGGAGGGTACAAGTTGAACATTGTAGTAATTGATTGGATCCAATTGGGCCCAAAACCGCATCCATAAAGCCCAAATGCGACTAATGGACCTTTAAAATTTAATTGGGCCTAATGGGCCTAAATTGATTTCTGGGCTTATGGGGTAACTCCCGGATTGGACTTTGGTTATTGGGTTCGACCCGAGTTGACCAAAAGTCCACGCCTTAAGAAATTAATTAAAAGCCCATTGGACTTTAATTAAATTGACGTTGGACGTTAATCAGGCTTTGAGACCCGTAGTGATTAAATTTGGAATTTAAGTCGTAAAAGTTCATTAATAAAGTGTAGTATTTAATTTGGAATTAAATAGCGAATTAGTATTAATACAAATTGAATTGGATTTAATTATGTAGTTTAATTTAATTCGAGAATTCGTACTTTGAGTACTTATTCGCTAAAACGAGTTTGACTCGAGCAAAATCAAATCATTGTTTGAACATTGGATGGTCACTAATTATCAGATTAATTAATTTGATTAGATTGATTGATAACATGCTTGTGTGAATACGTGATTGCGATGCATGAATAATGTATATCAGATGGATATTAGATGGGTGGGGCAATTTTAGAAATTGTTGTAATAAATTTGGAATTTATTAATTGGACCTGCGTGTCCAGCCTTATTACCTCCTTATTCTTTGTATTCTCTTCTCACCTATTCCCCTCAATGTAAATGAGGTTTCTTTAGAAGTGTAGTGTAACGGGTAGAAGTAAATACTTGTGCTAGCGGGACAGAGAAATGGAGAGATTTGATCTAGGATCATTGCGTAAAGTATCCATCCGCATATCATTATTATTTTATTCATATACGCTTTATTATGTGTTTAGAATGCATGTTTAAGGGTGTATGATGATGAGACCTTAACAAAGATAATAAATTGGTTGCCAATTTGCACTCGAAAAACCCTCACAAATATTAAGCGTTTTTCCTTCCATTGAGTGATTCTTACTCAAGATCCGAGACTGGCATTGGCTTGTTGGCCAAAGTCAAGGCCTTTGTCCATCGAGGATGTGTTTGAATCACGAAGGCTTTGTTCCATATTGGTGTCTTGTCCAAGTTGTGGTTTGTTGGCCAAAGTCAAGACCACTTCTTGTCCATCGACATTGATTACGAAGCTTTCCATGGTCAATGGGTCGCGCTTAACTGGGATCACTAAGTTTGTTGTGCCAAAGTCAAGGCTTAGTTGATTCAGAGGAAAAAGGTTAGGCAATACATTGGATGTATTGACATATATAAGATATATGTTTCTGACTTGGATGTCCCCCTACTGGATTTAGGAATTGGATTGGATCCAATCGATCTTAGAGATCTACCTAGTTAATTATCATACAATTGTTGGCCAAAGTCAAGATTGTCTGATATTTAACGGGATCTTAGCCCACTAGGAAACACGGTTTCCCGAGTACTCGACATAGGGTTAGAGGCTCGCCGAAAAATAGTGGGAGGCAAGAATTGAATTTGAAATATTCGTTTAATTACTTGCCATACGCGCTCAAACAAATATCATTCGTCATATAAATTAAATGTTAGTTGGACTAATATTTAAATTGTTGTTTTAATTAACAGTTGGACTGTATTCAAACTATTCATTTATAATTGGTTATATAATTAAATTATAGTAATCAATATATTTGATTTAATTAATTAAAGTTGATTAAATAGTTGGACTATAGTAATCATTATAATAAATAGTACCTATATCGTTGATTAAATAGTTGGACTATTAGAATCAAGATAGAAATTGAAAGATTGACAATTAAAACATAATCCTAGGGAAAATGTATTTAAATGGTTTAATTTTCAAATTGGGAATAAAAATTTCAGGATGGTCTTGGAATCTGATAAGTTACTTTATTTGATAAAATAACATATTAGGCCTAAGCCCGGAGTTAAGCAAATAGTAGAGCATAATCTTTGGAAGATTTATGTGATGATAACTTTAGTGTTTAATCTATTAAGCTTGTCAAGTAGAATCATTAATTTCTTAATCAGAACTAAGGATTAGATCCTTAAAGTATGATACTGAAATTGAAGGATCTTCATAGATCTATTTTAGATTTTAGAAGTACTAAATTGCAATAATAACTCTTGGAGAGTTAATGATTATTCTCAAGGAGATAAAGTCAAAGTTTGCAATGAGGCAAGTAGCGCAAGGCGCACCTTACTTAGATATTCTATAAACCCTGGGCTTGGCCAAAGGCTTCTGGAGTGTTGAAAAGGGCAAAGGTAAAATCATTATAATCTTCTAGGAAGATAAATGACATATCCCAAAATGTCTGCCTAAATTGTGGCAAACGGGATCGCGAAAGCGTGACTGCCGTTTGGACAAAGCAGACATGAAGGAATTGAAGAACGAGCAAGCCTCTGACTTCAAATATGTTTATCATAAATATATTCACTACTAGTATTAAAATTGGATTTTAGATACTTAGTGTGATATATATATATATATATATATATATATATATATATATATATTGATGTTCAGAATCTGCTATGAGCAGGATACTGACATCAATTGAGATTAATCTGTGGAATGGAAACGGGACGAAAGTCTTGTTTTAACCGTAGATACCTAAGTTTAAGAACTACCTTCGGGTGTGTACCTAAGTTTGGAATCTGTTATAATGTAACTAGTTTGACTAGATACATTATCTCTATATCAGTGTTTAATCCGTCGCAGATTGACCTTTATATTCTAGAACACTAAAGTGTTTCATTATATAAAGATGATATTGAGATAAACACATTAGATGTGAATAACAGAATTTATATTTTGAATATAAATAAATCTCAAATGTAAAACATGACAAACAAATAGCTCAAACTAATTTGATCAGAAGAAATATATTGTGGCATTGTTGTCTGGGACACAATCTAAACAAGAATCGTATATCCACACTTTTGAAGAGTGGGTACTCGGACTGATTTGATTATACTCAAATAAAGTCTACGAATCTAGTTTATTAGGCAAAGTGCCTATAACCCATTTACTTGGTAAAACTGTAAATGCCACCGATCTGTTAGCCCTAGAGGTGGATATGAATATTTCGTGACCTTTACGAATGTGGCATCGCGTTATGGTTATATGTTTCCTTTTGGAACACAAATCGGAAACTTTTAAAGTTTCAACACGAAATAGACAAACAGATCGGCTATAGTATTATACCGTCACGGTAAGACCGTAATGGAAAATACTTAAGCAATAAGTTTCTCATATACTTGAAAGAGTATAGTACTCTTTCAAAGAGGACTCCTCCCGGAACACGTCAGTTTGACGGTGTGTCCGAACGGATAAACCGAATTTTATTGGACATGATAAGGTTAATCATGAGTCGCTCTGAGCTACCATTTCCTTCAACGGATAAGCTTTGACAGTGCAGAACTTATTTAGAATAAGGTTCCATAATAATTTGTTTGACAGATATCATATTAGATATGAACGGGAAAGAAACCGGGTTTCACATTCCTGGTAATTTGGGAATGCTAGGCATATGTTTGGATGATACCAAACTAAAACCCAAATTGGATAAGTGCCAATTGTAGGTTATCCTAGGGATACCATAAGTATAGTACTTATACAACTCACAAGAGAACAATTAGATTGTTGCTCACCATGCGGTTTTCCTAAGAGGAATACCGATATGCAGTGGTAAGTGAGAGGATAGTAAAACTCGATGAAAATTGGAGTAATACTATTCACGGCACCGAATCTTAATGGAACATAATAGTTCATTAAGGATGAAACTATACCAGTAATCTTCGAATACACAAGAACCGCGTAAGTCGGAGAGAGTCAGAAAACAACCTGGGGTATGGGTTTCTGATCTCACCTCATAAAGATGTCAATCTTTTTAGGAATACCAACTAACTACGTATGAGGAAGTGATACAAGGTATCAACTCCCTAATTATGACAAAGTGTCATGAGTCCGAAATGGATTCCATGTATATCAACTATGTTTGGACACTAGTTGTTGTACCGCAAGGCATTGTGCCTATTGGTACTTTATAAGTCTTCAAGGAAGACATACATGGATGGCAACATACCAACGTATAAAGCTAGGCTTTTAACGGAAAGGTATCGTTATCAACATTGTGTTGATTTCGATTCAACCTTTTAACTGTTGCCACGGTAAATCCATTTGGATAATGCTTGCTAATGCTGCATGTTTCATTTGTGAAATATGACAGCTTAACGGGAAAATCGCTTTCCTGAAAAGGAAACCTTTTTTGGAGGATGTTTACAACATCCTGTCGGTTTTGTCGTACCATAACAAGCAAACAAGGTTTGCAGGTTATTCGATCCATGTTTGGATTGAAGCAAGCATAGGTTCTTGGAATTATCATTTTGATGTAATCATAATGGAGTATGATTTAATTCAAAATGAAAATGATTCTTGTGTATATAAGAGGGTTAGCGGGAGCGCACTGACAGTGGCTGTCCTATAAATAATGATAATATGTCATTTCTTGGAAATGATATTCCCATAAAACTATCGGTGAAAGCTTGGCTTTCGAATACTCTCCGAGAAATCGTACATTGAAAAATATATGCGACCTGGTGTCTCATACGCGTTGAGCATATGGATTCACAAACAGGCCAATCCAAGTGATAGTCACTGGATTGATGTTAAGAACATACTTAGTATCTTAAAGATTTAAGGATGTTGTCTTAAACTATGGAGAATGAGAACTTGAAGTGACTGGGATCACTGTAGCAAGTTTCTTAACCGATAAAGACGACTAAAAGTCGAAAACGGTACTATAAAGTTTGAATAACAGAACAGTGAGCTAGAAATCTTCCAAGCAAGATACTGTTACCGAATAAACAACAAATACGGGTTATTGCTGCAGCTGAGGCAGCAATAGAAGCCATTTGAGTCGATAATAAATCTAATTAGATTAGATGTAGTTCTGTTAGAAGCTGAGCTAGGCTGCAGCACAGGCTAAAGAATTAATGGTCTCATCAACGATCCAGATATATACTTCGATATTCATCTGATTCGTTCGGATCATACATCGTGGCGATGTGATGATCGTATAAATCGCATCAGACGATAATCATGCAAATCCGCTGACGAAAGCATTTCTCAGCAGTTTGAGCCAACCGTACATAGTTTGAGTGTCAGACACTCGAGTGACTGGCTATAGGCCAAGTGGGAGGTTGTTGGACAATTATGACCCATAACGTCACTATTTGTACAGATCATGGTGTTGTTGTATAAATTAACTATGTGACAAAGGAGATTGCACTCTTATCATTTGAGATTAGATCACCTAGATATATAAATGATAGGAGGTCCCTATGATTTGTTCCTAGATTGAGAATGATATGAGACAGTATACGTCCACGAAGGATAAATCATTAAATATCCCTAGTCAGAGTATTATCGAGATTGGACATCGATAAATACGTAAAAGACTAGTATTACACTTGTGCGCGTTGTGAGGGCACAACGACATAGTTCTCATATATTTGGGTATAGGATACTTATGCAAGTGTAATAGGAGGTTGTGTTTTACCGATGGTACGGGAAACAGCTTCTCTCTGGATAGACCCCCTTGGAATTCATTGGTAGTATGACTATGTGTCTATGGAAATCCGAAATCAGGGTAGGTGTATTTGGTCTTAACCTGAGACTTGCACCACTAATACTTGCGACAATCAATATACTTTGGTTTTGGTCGTCCAGGGCTTTAACCGGTTTCTGCATACGCCTCTTTTGGGTATATCGAGAATCGTAGTATGTTGGGTGTGATGTCAAGACGGAAGTGTCACTCCGGAGATGATGATCGCGTATGGATGCAGAACTGGTTCTCTAAAAAGGTTGCAACCGTCGGGATAATATGACTTGGTCATGATTATCCGATATTAAAGAGACTAGTTGCTCGTAATCCGATATATGCTTCGTACGGGGCAGACACTGTACCAGCCCCAGGCCATGCATGTGATCATCCAATACTGGATCGAAATACGCAATACTACGTATACTACGCCTGATATAGATCTTTATTCCGGTAAGGATATTTCTGGAGAATTGGGTAGGCATGACACTTTGCTAAAAGCCAACCTTGTCTTGTAAATCAGTATAAACATAGTACCAGGTACTTACCTGTTCGGATAGTCCGACGACCGAATTTACTGCCAACATATCCGGGGATCTCATGGGTCGCTTCCCGAAGATTCACCGATGACGTATGACTCGCACTTTTAATTAATCTGGGATTAATTAGATGAGAGAGAAAATTAATCTGGGATTAATTGCGGAGATATTTTATCTAAGATAAAATATCAATTAAAGAGAGAAAATGATTAATTTGGAATTAATCAGTTAAATTAATATATTCAATATATTAAATGAAATTGGATTTCGACGCGGAATTGAAATTAGATTTTAATTCGGGCGAACGAATTAATTTAGAATTAATTCGTTAGCGACGGGAATAGTGATTTCGCTAGGCATAATCATTTAATTGCGTCGCAACGGAAAATTCGTTAATTTGGAATTAGCGAACCCGAGCCCGGGATTATTTGCGAGCGCATTCGCATTTCGAATTCGAGTGCGGCACTCAAGTCAAATCAAGAGTCAAATCGCTAGTCGCATCAAGCGTCAAATCATTAGTCACTTTGAGTGATGTGACAACTTGTCACTTGATTTGATAGATTGATGGATTAATGGATTGATGTAGTGGTTGGTATTTATGGCTTTTATTGTTTAACTTTTTAAAGCCAATATTTGGTATATGATTTGGAAAATCAATTACCAAAACACATTATATTTATCTCTCTCTCTCCTCCAACTTCTCCCTCTCTCACGCCCATGGAAGGGCTGATTTTCTTTATGGTTTGGCAGCTCACTGCCGTGAGTCAAGAAGGAAAAGGGAAGCAAAAGTCGCAATTTTATGGGAAAATCGGGAGTGCTAGCACACTACGAAGTCATGCGAAGGTGATAAGGAAGTCCACCCATGAGCTTGGGAATCGTTTGACGAAGCTTGGAGCTCACCCATGGCCGAATTTGGAGGACTGCAGTAAGCTCACTGCCGTGAGCTGTTGGAGGCACAAATTCAAGTTTTGTTCGTTGTCGCGTCACTTAACCGATCAATGTGAGTATTTCGCAACTCCGTGATGTATTCGCATGTTTATTTCTTGCTTTATAATCGATCCTCGGGCCTTAGAGATCTGCAACACACTGTTGGAAATTTAGCATACGATATGCGGCGGAAAATTAAAATTTTTCAATTTTAAACATAAATTTCCAATCAGAGATCATAATTAATTATTCATGCTTCATGATAATATTTATAAATAAAAACATACCTTAAACCTTTAAGTAATCCTCGTACCGCTCCTCGTAAATTCTTTAGAGCCACCCACACGTTTGGCCTCCAACGGTATCACACAAAGCAGAGAGTTAAGGATTTTGGATTTCTCAAATCCAATATTATATAAGTGTCTTTTCTTTGGTGCTAGCTTAGAGAAAAGAGATTTGTGTTAGGGTTTATGGAATATGGGAATAAAAGAAATTTTGGTTAAAGAAAATTCAAAATTTTCCTTTATTTTTTTTTTCTTTCACACGTGAAGGCAAATTTGATTTGCAAATTTCGCTTCAATTTGTTGTGTGTTAAGTTAATGGCAAAAGGGTTAATTTATAGGCTTTTGATTTGAGTTGTTTTAATTACAATCAAATTAGAATTAATAGGATAAGATTTAATTCTAATCAAATAGGAATTTTAATCCATCCTAAATAAACAATCATTATCCTATTTTATTTAATTAAATTAATTAAATAAAATTTATCAATTCTAATCAAATTAGAATACTATAAATCTGAAATTATAATTTAATACAAACACTTTGCTAAATTATATTTCAGCCCTTATACTTTTGGAAATTATAAAATGACCCCTACACTTTTGGAAATTACGAAACAGTCTCTAATTTCTAGATTTGCACCTTGGTCCTAAAATTTCTACTCTATTAAATCATGGCTATTAGAACATTGACTTAAGTTGATAATATATATATATATATAGAGTTTCTGAAACTCCTTTCAGAACTCGCCATGGCCATGGACTTATATTATCACTTATGTCAAATCGCGCCTCTTGGGATATCGACTCTATGTTATCCAGAGCGGCGAATCCTTTATTGATCACTCACTATCTTCGTACGTTTTTCATATTGCCCAATCATTACCCTATACGCAATCTCGCTATGGACTACGGAGGTGTAATGTCAAAGCATATATGATCCACATACAAGATGCCATGGAGATCTCAAGTTTAAGGATCATTCATACTATCGTACAAAGAGAAATCCCATAGACATGTGGATAACACTCCATATGGTTCTCAAGCGGGTCAGTTCGATTTACTTGTTCTCCAACAAGCATCCATATGTTAGACTAAGTGAACACTTTCACTAGTAGCTTATGAGATCAGCTACATTCATTCGATAAAGAAGCAGACATAACATATGCCGATCTAAACCGAATCTATCAATGTCCTGCGTTGATAATCCTACGATCGGGAACATTTAAGAATGACTGGATCTCATAAATTAAACTAACTTTAATTCCTTTAATCATCATTCTAAGGACTTTATTTTACAAGTAGTCAAAATTGCTTATAGACAATACTTATAAATAAACCGTCAAATTTTATTAATCAATGCAATAATATAAAATTACATATTTATCCCTATTGGATCTAGGGCATATACCCAACAGGACCGGCCTCATAAAACTTAAACAATTTCTAAAATTTTAAATAAAGTAATTTGCACAATCAATCAATTAGATTAGAGCTCATGTAGAACATATAATTGGATTCACAAACAGGGAGAAAAAAAAAAGGGTGATTGGTAATATTGGGAATGAAAATTTATTTTGAAGAGTGATTTCAGTCCTCTTCATTATCAAATTTCCCACTTCATGCCCACCATTCACTTTCAGTAGAAATAGAAATGAGAAGGAACTTAAATTTTTGCTGCTTCAATTGGTTTCCTTCCATGAGCATAGTTGTCATAAAGGATGCCACTATAATCTTTCACTGTCTTGTACAATCTTGGACTTGCCTCATTCACAACTCCATTCACTGGTTCAATCTCTTTATTCTGATTCGGATAACAAAACATGACCATAGACATTCTTTCCCTTTCTGAACTGGTCACTGCTCTATGTATTGGACTTTTGAATATTCCATTACTCATTATCTACAGTTTATAACTTTATGTCATGATTTCACAAAATAATAATAATAACAATGCTTAATTAAAGGAAAATTATCAATTGTATACTCAATGCTTAACACATTATAAAAAATATACATATCCTTGATCTTTTTTCACTGATCCATCCCGAAATTGAAAAGTGTAACAAACGTCCATTTTTCAATCGAATACCAAAATTGAATACACTTTTGATATATTTTTCAATTTTTGGATTGATCGGTAAAAAGAATAATTCAAGATTTATATATTTTTGATAACGTGTCAAACATTAAGTATACGATTGATATTAAAACACATACTTATAGACATTGAATATTAGAAATTACCTCCATCTGATCGCCAACATTTATAACAATAACTTGTGGAATGGGTGGAACTCTATACCATTGATTATCTTTCAGGAATTGGAGGCCTTCCACTTCTTTATCTTGCAATAGATAAGTAAATACTGATGAATCTGTATGCGGCTTGAGACCTATAGCCAAATCAGGCCTTGGACATGGAGGGTACAAGTTGAACATTGTAGTAATTGATGCATCTTCTCCATACATTTCCAGAAAACAATTCTCTTCCAAATTTAATGCCATGGCTATGGCTTTGAGCAGGAATTCATTAATTTTTTCTATTTTAGCCGTATATTCATTTAAAGTTTCCCTGAAACAATTACAACAAATAAAAGGAAGCTGTCAAGTAAAAGTTATTTGTAATAATATTTATTTAGAGGTTATTTTTGCAGTAAACAAACTGTCGAAAATAATCGATTGTGCCATGGGATGGAAATTAATGCAACTTGAGATATTAATCAACTGTGCCATTGCTTTAAGAAACTAATTAATTACCTAAAAGATTCAGGATTTTCAGGCCAGAATTTGAGTTGTCTCTGATCTTCTGGTTTAGTTATAAGACACATTCGATCAATCCAATCCAATGGTTGTTGATCCATGGAATCAATATTGTGATACGAATACCCTTCCCTGCCACCATTTTCAATGGAATATTTCTTCTTGTTTTCCAGAGGAAGATCAAAGAACTGCTTGCCAACTTCTATCACTTTGTCCATTAATGCAGGCTCTATTCCATGATTGATTGCCTGATCAAACACTGACATGTTTCAAAATTAATAATCAAGAATGCAAATCAAGATATTATTAATAAGAAAATATTTTTCAAAAAATAAGTGGCGAAAACCTGACCTGGATACAGCCCCAAGAGCTAAGAGCTGAGCGAAGTTTCTCAAGTTCTTGCGTTCCAGATTTTGGAGATGTCAAGAGACCAAAATCAATTGATGGAATGTCAATTCTTGGCAGAGAAACACCAAGAGTTCCAGCATCATTGCCTTTATAGATATACTTTTGGGGTAATTCTTGGACTGTTTTTGATGGTGTTTCTATTTTATGAGCAGGAGGTGATGTAGTTTCAGCCATTTGGTGTTTGTTTCCAGAAAGCGGTTCAACAATTTTGCCCAGACTAAACTAAAGTGGCGTAAGTTTGATCAATCAAGCAGGTGTATTGCTGTATTTAAAAAAAAAATAAAAAATCAACAATATGTCCACTTGTATAAAAAAAAACAATATGTTAAATGCTTACCATTATTTTTTTTTATAATGGATAGCATAAATGCTTACATTTTTCCAGGTCAATGCTTTTTTCCCCCTTGTAAAAATAAAACCCAATATCATAAATGGTTGTAAAGGCGCAATCATGTCGAATAATTATTTAAAATTAATTAAGACTATCTAATTAGGATTATGTGTCCTAAGTGTTGCCGGTAATGAGATCAAGAAGAGGAAGCAAGTGGTGTAAACTCAAAGGCCGAGGTCAATGATTATTTAACACAATAATCAAAACAATTATTGCTGTAAACTCCTCTGTCATCACATGTGAAATAATTTATTGTACATTTAATTTTTAATCTAAATCATAAATTGATTCTCTCTTTCTTTTTCAATCCAAATCTTATCCATATTTTATTTCTCATCAAATAATAATAATAATAATAATAATAATAATATAAATAATATAAAAAAAAACAATAACAACAACAATAATAAACAATAATAAGCATAATAATAAGAATAACAATAACAACAAGAATAACAATAACAATAATAATAATAATAATAATAATAATAATAAACAACAACAATAACAACAACAACAATAACAACAACAATAATAATAAGAACAATAACAACAACAATAATAATAAGAAGAACAATAACAACAAGAATAATAACAAGAATAACAACAATAATAACAACAATAATAATAAGAACAATAACAACAAGAATAACAACAATAACAACAATAATAACAACAACAATAATAAGCATAATAATAAGAAGAACAATAACAACACAACACACACAACACAATAATAATAATAATAATAACAAGAATAACAATAATAATATAATAATAATAATAATAATAATAATAAAATAATAATAATAATAATATAATAATAATAATAATATAATAATAATAATAATAATAATAATACACTCCTCCTCTCTTATCTTAAAAACAATGTCAAAAATGTCAATATATATATGATAAAAAGAAATAGGAAGAAGAATGGATAGGGAACGTGGACCACAGATAAACAATGACATAAATATGAACGGATCATTCATACATTTCCTTTGAGGTAAGTTATATGGAATAACAATTAGGGGCTATATGCTGTAAGAATTGTACATATTCTCAAACGGGTTAAAACCATCGGAGGCGAGGCCTAACCTGACATTACGGGGGTCCTCGACGAAACGAGGGTACATATAATCAAATTACTTCCACTCGGTTCCATCCGCATGATGTCTAAGTATGCCCTCTGCACCGACCCTCTTTTCGTGATGCCACCCCATGCCAGTCATTGTGTGTCGTGACATGAACAACCTCTACAGCCTGGCCATTAATGGAAAATATCGTAATATCTTTTGAGACACTTTCTTCCCAAGACCACGGACTTTGTATCGATTTTCACCATAGATCGGACAATATTCAAGTGATTCATACTCGGCACGAAATTATACACAATCATACTTACAAGCATCAATGGATTCATACCTCATTCCCAGATCACGCAATATTTTCTTTGCATCATAATATGACTTAGGCAGTTCACTGTCAACCGGTAACATTTGGCCAAATAAGTCTAGCATCATATCAATATTTTTGTTGGTCATTACGTTCATCACTTTAATGTGCAATATTTTCACAACAAAATTCAAGATCGACATCCCAGCACTTTCAAATGGTATTTTTTATGCCTCTTCAAGTAGTTGACTAAAAAAAATTTGATCATTTCCATCTAACATTGGTGTGTCACCGCCAACACTATGACCGACTTGTGGACCTTGTAAGTCGCATAAAGAATCAATTATCTCCTCGTTTACAAGTTGATTGTAACTACTACTCCCTTCACATGAATCAATAAACCATGATTGAGAATTACACTGCTCACCATGATAAATCCACGTACGGTAAGTTGATGATATTCCCGACATGTATAAATGATTGTAAACTTCATCTAAATGTTTCTTTTTCCTATTCAAATAATTTATACATGGACACCGAACACGTCCTTCTATATCAATGTGTTGCTTTGCCGCTTCCATAAACTCATAAACTCCATTACGATATTCAAAACTCAATCTATCCACCGAGCTCATCTAATTTCTCTCAATTTCGGTAAAATATCTACATATAAAAATATAATTGTTAGACATTATTTTAAACTCATCAACATCACCAATTCATTAATTATTTATTTAAGCGTACACATAATTAATTAATTACAAAATGAACTAATCTTATATATATATATATATATATATATATATATATATATATATGCATCATATATATCAACTAACACAGTGTATAAATAAAAGATAATAAAAAAATTAGAACCATAACTTTTTAATAATAAAGATATAAAAATATAATTATTAGATATTATAAAAAATTCTATATTTATTTTATATAATAAAATTATAAAATTATAATTATTAAACATTATATTAAACTCATCAACATCATCAATTATTTATTTAAACATACACATAATTAATTAATTAATGACAAAATAAACTAATGTTACTCACATATATGCATCATAATCAACTAGCAACAACTTAACTAACTAACAAAATGTTTATAATAAACATAATTAACAAAAATTAAAATCAGTATTTTTTGAGAGAGATTAAACTTATATTAATTAAGTGAGAGTGATTCAAATATAAAGAAAAATAAAGATAGATGAAATAAAAATTACGTTGTGGAAAAGTTGGAATTTTGTTGAAAATTTCAGGAAAATTGTGTGTAAAACTTGAAGAGAAGAGAAAGAGTGGAGGAGAAAGAAGTGTCAGTGGTTTTGAGATTTTAATAACCCTTTAGCGTCGAATTTGTAAAATTCGACGCTAAATGTTAAGATTTTAGCGTCGAACATTATTTTCAATGCTAAATGTAATATGATTGTCGGTGAGTTTGTCAGAACATTTAACGTCGAAAATAAAACCCCCTTTAACGTCGAAAAATAATATCGACGCTAAATGATTGAACATTTAGCGTCGCATAGTTTTTTCGACGCTAAATCTTTAATTTTTAGCATCGAAATAATAATTTGACACTAAATTATTTATTAGCGTCGAAAAACGTTTGGACGCTAAAGGTTCATTTTCTTGTAGTGTATGGGTGAGGCTGCAAAATATGTGAATTTACCATAACTTTATAATAAAATTAGTAAATTTAAGCTTTAGTAAATGAAATCTAGGGGTATAGGAGAAAGATGTTTAATGTCTAAAAAATAACTATTT
Source organism: Zanthoxylum bungeanum (assembly GCA_019454045.1). Taxonomy (NCBI): domain Eukaryota; kingdom Viridiplantae; phylum Streptophyta; class Magnoliopsida; order Sapindales; family Rutaceae; genus Zanthoxylum; species Zanthoxylum bungeanum. The sequence continues at coordinate 260,144 of SKCR01027692.1, read as the reverse complement.
TATTCTAAATAAATTAGAAAAATTATTAATCTCCCTGTGTGGTCAGATTTTTAAATTTTATAATTTAATCACAATTTAGATGCCAATATCCATATTGAAGTTAAACTGTATTTATCATCTAGATTTGGGATGCTATGGCTACTCCCAAAACAATTTAATAATTATAACTTCATAGCATCTCAGGGGACATAATCGAATTTACTAACATGCTAAATTATTTATATAAACATTAAATTTCAAATATTAGCAAAAATTAGGGAAGTAACATAATATGTCAAAACTGAAACATTGATTTCCTTTTCTTAACAATACTTTGCTATTTAAATTTCCATTAATAATGCCAACTAGTAAACTACACTTTACCGTTGCTCAATCAAACAAAATATAATCTTATTTAATTCTATAGTACACCCAAAAAAAAAAAAAAAAAAAAAAAAAAGCAGAAAGAATAAATTAAAAACTGAAATTTTTTGCTTAACTTAAATGCAAAACTCAAGCCCAATTCACAAAACAACCAACCCATGTATATAATTGAAAATAAATGTCCATCACATCCCTATCTTTTATTTTAATTTTTTCAGTACATCTATATAATTTGAAAAATATCTCAAAATTATTGTAATTTATGATGATCCCAACTACTTAATCTTTATCTTTATGATTTATTATTATTTTATTATTTTGTAACTTATCTCTACCACAATTTCTCCATATAAAAATAGAGGAACCCCCTTTGTATTTTGGAATCAAAAAATCATTCATTAAGAATTAATAAGAAAAGCTCGCAGCTTTACAAAGTATTCTCTTCTCTCTTTCGCTCTTATTTTACAATACGTTATCAGCACGAATTATTCTTATTTCATTTTTTTTTCCTCACGTATACTTTATAAGCAATACTGGATTAAGGCTCACGCAAAGCCTGAAGCCTTTGTTTGTCTCTCTCGTAAATTTGCCTGAAGCAACTCATTCTTTCTTTGTTTGCTTCCTTCTTTGTAAGCCATCAGCTTTTGTTCATTATGCGCAATTCATAACGAGAGACATAAGCCTTTGTTCATTATTTGCAATTCATAACGAGAGCCATGAGCCACTGTTGATCATGCGCAATTCATGAATGCGGCTTCGGTGTTGCCAACTCATCATCATCAATCTTGAATAAAGGCCTGAAGCCACTGGCTCGTCCAAAAAACTTGAAGTTTTTGATTTCAATCTTAAAATTAGAACCCGTAGTTCTGATTCAGAACATGAAGTTCCGAATCTTAATATTAGAACCTGTAGTTCTGAATCTCAATATTAGAACATGTAGTTTTGATTCAGAACCTGAAGTTCTGAATCTCAATATTAAAATAAGAACCCGTAATTCTAATTCACAACCTGAAGTTATGAATCTCAGAATTAAAATTAGAACCCGTAGTTCTAATTCAGAGCCTGAAGTTCTAAATTTTAATCTTAAAATTATAACTCGTAGTTATAATTCACTATGTTATTCTTTTATTTATTATTAGTTTAACAAATTAATTATTTTTATGAGTATGCTATGTGGTTGCCATTAATTTGGATCATCCACATCAGAAAATAAAAGGTGGATTTCTTTCTTTTAATTTTATAGTTTATTTTAATTGCTTTTCATAAATCTGATTAACTATAAGAGAAAATTAGAACCTGAAGTTCTAAACTCATTAATTAATTATTAGATTAGAACCTGCAGTTCTAGATCTATAAAATAATTATGGAACCCGAAGTTCTGTAATTACACTACAATTAAAGAACTTGAAGTTCTAATCTCAATCAATCAGACTTTAGATTAAAACTTGCAGTTTAAATCTTTCATGGAACCTGAAGTTCCGAATCTATAATATCATATTTATGAACTTGAAGTTTTAAATATTATTGTTATCAATCAGAAATTACAGTTCTGAAATATAATTCCCTTTTAGAACCTGATGTTCTAAATAATAATGTAAGAATGGAACTTGAAGTTATAGGTCAACGAATTATTTTTCAAGAGAACCTGAAGTTCCAAATATATATGTGTACTTTTTGGTTTATACATATTTTTGTGATGTCTTTAATTTTTATTATATTTTCTATTGTATATTTATTCTTTTGAATTATATTATATATTTATGTGACATGAATTTTACTTTACAAGGATATGGATCCTACAAATAAATTATCTGTTCTGGAAAATAAATATGGGGATGTATGATTGGTTGATAGTGCAACCACACACACTATCCTTCGAGATAGAAAATACTTCTTGGACGTAAAATTACATGAAGGAAATGTAAACACTATATCTGGGCATGTAGACCTAATTGAAGGCTCTGGAAGAGCCATAATCTTATTAGCAAGTGGAATAAAATTATGCATTGAAAATGCTCTATATTCAGGCAGGTCCAGTAGAAATATGCTAAGTTTCAAGGATATTCGCAGAAATGGGTATCATATTGAAACTTTAGATGAAAACAATATAGAGTATATATGTATTACCAAAAACATCTCAGGTAAGAAATACATATTGGAAAAATTTCAAGCTTTCTCATATGGATTGTATTATACAATCATAAATACAATAGAAAGTCATGTAGTGATGAACCGGAAGTTCAATAATCCAAAGATGTTTATATTATGGCATAATCGCCTTGGTCATCCAGGAGCTACGATGATGCGTAGAATAATTGAAACACGTAACTAAGTTACGACAATTCATCAACTGAGTTACGAAGAAAAGAAAACTCTACAAGGCAATTTCTAATTCATTAAACTACATACATCCAATATATTAGTTTAACAAATCTTGTGGTTCAATGACGATCATTGGTTAAATGAGATTTAATCACTTCCTGAATACAATATTCATTAAATGGATAAGGATATATGGTGTGAACTCGTATCAGACCATCCTTTACCATACGGAACAAGCATCCAATGCTTTTATGATAAAATCTCATAATGCACAGTTCTAAGTCATTTATATTTTACCGAATATTTTCTTAATGCTTATCTTTCATTAATGACACTACCAGTCGCTTTAAAATATATAACAACTATTTATACAGAACAAGTAACTATTGAATAGTCACAAGTTTTGATATCAAATATCAAAATAGTTATTAAACATTATTTTAATTAACTAGACGGGAGATCCGGTATCCAATACCTACAGTTGTCGTATTGAAAGAATCAATATTCTCTATACAAAACTATGTGTATCTTCTTTCTTAAGCTTTATAATTTGAGTTCAATTATTCACAACATTTACAAATAATCGATTAGCAAATTGTGTCAGACACGTGACTTATAAAAGTCACTAAAGCCAAGAAACGTCATTAACAGATAAACAAATAATAAATGAGATTTCTTAATGTCAGTCAAGAATCTCAAGACATGAACTGATTTGTGTCAATTCTTACTGCATAAGAAATAATTCTTACTAGATAACTATATCCCAAAAACATATATCTATTTAGATTACCTAATCGCGACTTAGAAACTAAGTCACAAACCATCTTGATTTTCAAGAAAATCGGAACAACAGTGCCCGATGGTTTCAACTAATCTAACAATATCTAAGTCTACTGTCTTTCTAGAACCTATTCTAGAACTACGCAACCATAATCAAAGTCAGAAAACCTATATTCAAGAAATATAAATGCAGTGGATTAGAAGTATAATTCTATAAGCAGTATAGAATAAAGGAAAACGAAAGCAGTAAATTCCATAAAATTACGCACTGCCTGAGTTATGGATTTTTAACCCAGTAGTGTCTCCCACTACTTTACGTAATACCGTAATCCCCAACGGATAACGGGAATTCAATAATTAAATCGAATTCCATGGTGAGAGTATAATCCCATGAATATATTTCGACTCACAGCTTTGGCACGATCTCGCCTACATATATTCATTAGGTAGACAACACTTTGTCAATCACTCACCAGTGACTCATGGTTTTGGTCCTGACCGTTTCTCGCTGTGACAACTTTGGCACGTTCACAGGGAGGCGTATCAAGGCTACACTTGTCAATGACAAACTCAAGCTACCGGTGTAGTCCTGACAACTTTGACACGTTCAAGATTTCCACTTTCACTTGAATTTGTTCAGTATCAATATACAACCGGTATGGATAACAAGCCTATAACTACACCCTCATAGCTTTGGCACGATCTCAGATGCAGTTATAGAAAAATACCCATAAACCATACTGACAAGACGGACCAAGAAATATGTATCCAATACACATTACTTAACAGCCATATTTAAAAGCGGGGATTTTCCTATGGAAGTTTTAATCTACATAAAATGCAGAATTTTAATCTAAATCATTTTCTAAACATTTCAATTCCATCTATGAAATATAACTTAATTTAACAATTAAATTTCGTTACATTTTCGTTGGCGAAGAACCGAATAGTAAAGAAGCGTATATAGATACCTAGCATGTGCGAACATTAAAATTGGATTATATATCTAATATCAAGCATGAATAATGTAATGGATGAAGCATCAGACCCGCTCTGATACCATTTTTGTTGGGATTTTGGGCGATGGGGCGCAGCAGAAACGCGGGTTCGGGCGAAATCGTATTTTAAAACTTTTCAAAATACCAAATAAATTATTCAATATCTAATATGAATAATTTCTTCATATTTCACCTATACCTATTTATTTAATATCAAATATTAACATAAACATAGTTGAAACTTCACGAAACTTTTACGAAAACCGATTTTTCGTAAAATGGCCTAAAACGCGTTTTTGATCGAACCGACTACCCGGCACTTATGGAAACTGCTCAGGTCAGGTCCAATAGTGTCGGGGCAGTTAATGGGCTGCCCGAACAGTGACAGATTCACTGTTTCTACAACCGTCACTCGGTTGGGTCAAAATCCACATGGTTACACCATTTTTAGCTGTTTTCACTTATTTCAAGTCGGAAACACTTTCCGGTAATTATGCCAACTCCCAAAACACATCCAAAATATTCAAAAAGACACCAATTTCATCACAAAATCAGAATCATTTCCAGGTCATACACAGAAAACGAAATTGCCTAATTTTCATGCTAAAATCCAACAATTTCAAGACTAAATCAATTAATCTCAACACCAAATGAGTCCCACCATAAATGAAAAAATCTAGAACAATTCTAGACTATCTAAGAGTGGATCAACAACTCTAGAATGACAATAATTCAACAATTGAATAAATTGGCATAATTTACAATAATATTCACCAATTTCACTTCACACCTGCTTCCAAACTTCCAATTCAACCACAACAACCAAAAGCCCAAAAAAATCAGATTTGTAAGAACCCTAGAACCATTCTAATGTTGGGTTTCTACGGTCTAACCGGGATCGATTTAAGCAAAGAAACCATGTGCGAATACAACAAGGAAGTTTCAGAATACTTACAATGATCGGTTGAGCGATACGACGAAGAAAAATCTTTTCCTCCAAGGTGATGAAGCTCTCGGCAGTGGGCAGAAATTTGCCCTCCAAATTTTCTGTCATCACCTCCAAGTGTGATCCATTGATGCTCCAAGCTCCAAGCTTCTCTAATGGTGATTCCAAGCTCACAAGTGGGTTTCCCTATCACCTTAGGATGAATCCTTTGTGTGCTAGCACTCATGATTTTGCAACAAAATCTTCAAGATAATGAACCCTAGGCTCACGGTTTGGAGAGAAGAAAATGGCCACAATGGCCGAATGAGGGAGAAGCAAAAATAAGGCCCTTGGCCGAATGTGTGTGTTATGGAGAGAGAAGTGTGAGTTGTGTATCTAATACACTAAATAAAAATTCAAATACCAATTATTAAAATAATGATATATGTCTTTCATGTTTTCACACAAGAGTGATTTACACTCAACCAACAACTAACAACTTCTATCACTTTAAAGTGACAAGGTTGACTAGTGATGTGACACATGATGTGACTTGTGGGCCGCACTTAAATTCGCAATACGAGTGCGCCCACAAACACTCCCGGGCTCGGGTTCGCTAATTCCAAATTAACGAATTTTCCGTTGCGACGTAATTAAATAATTATGCCTAGCAAAATTACTATTCACGTCGCTAACGAATTAATTCTAAATTAACTCGTTCGCCCGAATTAAAATCTAATTTTAATTCCGCGTCGAAATCAAATTTCGTATAATATATCGAATATATTATTTTATCGATTAATTCCAAATTAATCGTTCTCTCTCTTTAAACAATATTTTATCCCAGATAAAATATCTCCGTAATTAATCCCAGATTAATTTTCTCTCTCATCTAATTAATCCCAGATTAATAAAGTGCGAGTCATACGTCATCGGTGAATCTTCGGGAAGCGACCCATGAGATCCCCGGATATGTTGGCAGTAAATCCGGTCGTCGGACTATCCGAACACGTATGTACCTAGTACTACGTTTTTACCGATTTACAAGACAAGGTTGGCTTCTAGCAAAGCGCCATGCCTACCCAATTCTCCAGAAATATTCTTACAGGAATATGTGATCTGTATCAGGCGTAGTATACGTAGTATTGCGTCTTACAATCCAGTATCGGATGTCATGTGCAAGGCCTGGGGCTGGAAATGTGTCTGCCCCGTACGAAACACATATCGGATCTCTGGTAACTAGTCTCTATAATCGGATAAACATGACCTAGTCATAATATCCCGATAGTTGTAGCATATAAGAGAACAAGTTCCGTATCCTACGTGATCATCATCTCCACTATGACTGAAGTGACACTTCCATCTCGACATCACACCCAATACACTACGATTCTCAATATACCCAGAAGAGGCGTACACAGAACCTGTTAAAGCCCTGGACGACCAAAACCAAAGTATATTGATTGTCGCAAGTATTAGCGGTGCAAGTCTCAGGTTAAGACCAAATACACCTACCATGATTCGGACTTCCATAGACACATAGTCATACTACCAATGGAATTCCGAGGGGTCTATCCAGAGCGAAGCTGTTTTCCGTACCATCGGTAAAACACAACCTTCTACTACACTTGCATGAGTATCCTATACCCAAATATATGAGAACTATGTCGTTATGCTCCCACAACGCGCACAAGTGTAATACTAGTCTATTCCGCATTATCGATGTCCAATCTCGATAATACTACGACTAGGGATATTTAATGATTAAACCTTCGTGGATTGATACTGTCTCATATCATCTCAATCTGGAACTAATCATATGGACCTTCTACCATTTATGCATCTTGGTAATCTAATTACAAATGATAGAAGAGTAATTTCCTTTGTCACATAGTTAATTTGTACAACAACACCATGATCTGTACAAATAGTGACGCTATGGGTCATAACTGTCCAACATCTAAGTCATCAAGAAAACAAGAAATCAAATTTCTAAGCCATGGGTTATGAAGACTTACCTTTAAACTCATAAATCCAAGCATTTTTCTTGATTTTTCCTTACAAATCTTCATGAATTGTTCAAAACATTTGAAACCCATTTTATTTTCTTGGTTTCGGTAGTGTGTCTTAGGAAGAAGATGAAGAAAACAATTCTCTCAATTTATAATGGGTTGACCGAATTTGGGAGAGAGAGAAAGGAAAGTTTTGTCTAATACACACGTATCACTGAACCAGATTCAGTTTCGATCTAATCGTAATCAGATATCTAATCGTAATTAGATCGAATAAGCGTATAAAAGACAAGGGTGCTACCACTAAAATTAGTAATATTATGGAAAATGGCATTGCTCGTATTCATGAATCGGACATAAATACGATCCGGATTTGTACTCTGAGCACCAACCCTAACAGTTTTTAGTAAAGGTAAAAATGATTTTTTTAAAATCTCAATAACTCTTTTCAAAATTTTTGATGGTGCTTAATGCCGGTTTGTGCCTTTTAGTAAAGGTAAAAAAAAAATTAAAATTTAATGATACAAATTCTTTTCAAAATTTTTGATGGTTATTGATTGAATTTAAGTCAAACTTATCTAATACAGTAATTTTATAATTTTTAATAAAACTCAAACTCACAATCAAACACCTAATTTTTTTTATCAAATACTCTATATATAAAAGTTCTAATAGTAAAAACTCTACTTGAAAAACTATACCGGAGCTTTTTGTTGGACCTGTTAGAAATTTAGCATACGATATGCGGCGGAAAATTAAAATTTTTCAATTTTAAACATAAATTTCCAATCCAAGATCATAATTAATTATTCATGCTTCATGATAATATTTATAAATAAAAACGTACCTTAAACCTTTAAGTAATCCTCGTACCGCTCCTCGTAATCTCTTCAGAGCCACCCAAACGTTTGGCCTTCAACGGTATCCAAACAAAGCAGAGAGTTAAGGATTTTGGATTTATCAAATCCAATATTAGGTAAGTTTCTTTTCTTTGGTGCTAGCTAAAGAAAAGAGACTTGTTTTAGGGTTTATGGGGCAATCATGCATGAAATGTGATGAAAAGGACTCAGTTCAATGTATGTGCGTTGGTGTAGCATTCGTAAACGCGTTCGAACGGTAAACAGAAGGTTTGCGTTCGTGTAGCGTTTGAGAACGCGTTCGAACGGGACCAACCTGATGCATGATAAAATAAAGAAAATATGTGCGCGTTCGAGTAGCGTTCGCAAACGCGTTCGAACGGTAAATAGAAGCTTCGCGTTCGTGTAGCGTTTGAGAACGTGTTCGAACGGGACCAGACCTGATGCATGATAGAACAAAGAAAAATCATGCGCATTAGTAGCGTTCGCAAACGCGTTCGAGCGGTAAACAGAAGCTTCACGTTCGTGTAGCGTTTGAAAACGCGTTCGAACGGGACCAGACCTGATGCATGATAGACGACGCAACACATACATAGATAAGAAAATCCATAATGTAGGACCTTGTGTGCCTGATTGAACTCGTTCTCATTCAATCGGGTGTACCTCGTTCGGTGCGGCAAAACATCGTGGATAAGGTAGCCTTTAGGCATTTTCCCTCGAATAGAGGACCTTGAATCCACCCTAGTTAGCCCATGTGCACAAGAATGCAATACATGCGTAAATAGAATAATGATATGCAAAAAGTCAATGACATAACAAGAGGCGCGGCAAAATATCGTGGTAAAGGTAGCCCTTTAGGCATTTTCCCTCGAATAGAGGACATTTAATCCACCCTAGTTAGCCCATGCACATTACATTACAATGAATAGAAAATAAAGACAACAATATAGGACTTCACATATTCGATTAAACATATATCACATTCAATCAAACACACTTTGTCTGGCGCGACAAAGTATTATCGTAAAGGTAGTCTTTTAGACTTTTTTCCCTCAAATAGAGAACCTTTAGACCAACATACTAAGCCCATGCGCATCACATCATCAATACAAACAAATAATCGTACGGAAATTAAATGGCGGAATATAAAATGCGGATAATAAACAAACAAGATGAAAATAAAGCGAAATATGTGCCGTTTGCTCAAATGGTACGTGGAGTTGTATCCCAAGTACATACCGCACTACCGTCCATTCGGATTCAGCTACTGAATTTACGTCTAGGTTTCCATCCTATATACCACAAGAGACGACACATTTTCCATTCATTCAAGGGCCACAACATGCATCAACAAACGACTCTCATGCGGAAAAAATAAATAATACAATTAAGAGATGAATAAGAGTGAATAATAGAAGTGCCCTCAGGTCTAACCTCTTAAATCGCCTCTCGGACGTACGGTACACGATCTTCGGAAGGGTTAACGCTCCGGTTCACTGGTTCACTACTTCATTTCGCTGTTTCTTCGTTTGGACCGCCATCTTTACTCCGTTTCGCTGCTGTTTTACTGCTGTTTTTCAGTCACTATTTCTGCGGGTTTTTTTCTACTGTTTTGCGGTTTAGGGGGCTGCTGTTTGATGGTGATTTTCGGTGGTGTTAGTGCAGTTTTTTAGGGGTGATTTTCTGTGATGTAAGGGGCTGTTTTAGGTTGTGTTTGTGCGGCAATGGGGGTGTTTTGGTTTAGTGTTTTCGGCAATGGAGGGAGGAGGAGAAGAGAATTATTTATTGTTACCTCTTGCTTGTATAGACTATGAGTTTTTTTTTTGTTTGTGTGAATGAGCTAGCTGAGGGGGAGTGTTGGAATTATGTTTCTTTTATAGGCAAAGGGTAGGGTTTCAAAGGTTTGAATAGGAAATGGACCAATTAGTGTCTTACAAGGAAAATCTATATTTGATTGGGGACATGATTTGTTTTAATATGGAAGATCATATATTTGATTTTATTTAAATTGGTATGTGATATATTTATATTGGGATGTGATTTATTTAATTTAGGAAGGATATTATTTTAATTTGTGACATGTTTTAAATGTTTTAATTATTTTTGGGTGGGTTTTGGTGGACTAAATGGGCTTGGGCGTGAGGCTAGCAGCAAAACTAGAAATACCGACACCGTTCGAATGCCGATTCGAACGCTGCACGAACGCCCGCAATCTGCTTGACGTTCGAATGTGTTCACGAACGCAGCACGAACGAAAGCAGTGAACATGTGAATTGAATCCGATGACATACTTATTCTGAATTTCCCTTTCCGACATTCGTTTCCCGCGACTTTCATGACTTAAAAGGTAGTCTCCAAATGAGACTCATCATAGGGACTTACATGCAAAATGCAGTGCCTACAGTCGCCCCCACTTTGATGGGACTTGTATAGTGTGTGACAATGACAATCCTATTAAAGTTGTGCAATGCATTTTTACTTACCAGGCTCGCCAGCTGTTGCTTAACTTACTTATTATCCAGAGATGCTTTGACCTTTGGGCTTTGTTCCCGAACTGCGTTGAGAGAGAGCTTTATTCTCCTGGGCTTTATTCCCGAGCTGTTCTAGGCTTTGTTCCCGAACCATGTAAAGATAGGGCTTTATTTCCCTGGGCCTTGTTCCCGAACTGTTTTGAAAGTGGGCTTTATTCCTGAACTGTGTTGAATGTGGGCTTTATTCCTGAACTGTGCTGAATGTGGGCTTTATTCCCTGGGCCTTGTTCCCGAACTGTTTCAAGATAGGGCGTTATTCCCCTGGGCCTTGTTCCCGAACTGTACTTAATGTGGGCTTTATTCCCTGGGCCTTGTTCCCGAATTATGTTAATTGTGGGCCTTATTCCCGAACTGTACTGAATGTGGGCTTTATTCGATGGGCCTTGTTCCCGAACTGTTTCAAGATAGGGCATTATTCCCCTGGGCCTTGCTCCCGAACTGTACTAATGTGGGCTTTATTCAATGGGCCTTGTTCCCGAATTATGTTAACTGTGGGCCTTATTCCCGAACTGTGTTGAATGTGTGCTTTATTCCCGAACTGTGTTGAATGTGGGATTTATTCCCGAACTGTACTGAATGTGGGCTTTATTCCCTGGGCTTTGTTCCCGAACTGTTTCAAGATAGGGCGTTATTCCCCTGGGCCTTGTTCCCGAACTGTGTTGAATATGGGCTTTATCCCTGAACTGTACTGAATGTGGGCTTTATTCCCTGGGCCTTGTTCCCGAATTATGTTAACTGTGGGCCTTATTCCCGAACTGTGTTGAATGTGGGCTTTATTCCCGAACTGTATATTGGAGTTCTACGGTCCCGAGGATCGAATAACAAGCATAAAACACATGTGAATACATACGAGGAAGTTGCGGAATACTTACATCGAACGGTTGAGCGAGGCAGTGGCAGTTTCTGTCATCCCCAGATTCGGCCATTTTGGTTCTCCTCCAAGCTCTAAGCTTTGTCATGGTGATTCCAAGCTCATGGGTGGACTTCCCTATCACCTTCGCATGTCTCTCGGAGTGCTAGCTCTTGATGATTTTGCCACAAAATCACCACACTTTGCTTCCATTGCTCACGGTTTTTGCCCAGAAAAACAGTGAAGAACAGCCCAAATGGGCGTGAGAGAGAAGAGAGAAAAGAGAGGAGAGATGTGTGTGTTTGTTGGAAATGTGTATCTAATACACACTTTAATTAATCAAAAAATGATTTACCATTTTCTTTTTCCAAAAAATCAAATGGCATTAAAGTTTGCCAACAACCAATATCAACTCCCATCAATCATGAATAGTGACTGGTGTCAATCACTCAAAGTGAAAGACATCCATCACTTGATTGACGAATGATGTGACGCTAGATGCGACTAGCGATTTGACGCTTGATTTGACTTGTGTGCCGCACTCGAATTCGAAATGCGAATGCGCTCGCAAATAATCCCGGGCTCGGGTTCGCTAATTCCAAATTAACAAATTTTCTGTTGCGACGTAATTAAATGATTATGCCTAGCGAAATCACTATTCACATCGCTAACGAATTAATTCTAAATTAATTCGTTCGCCCAAATTAAAATCTAATTTCAATTCCGCGTCGAAATCCAATTTTGTTTAATATATCGAATATATTAATTTATCGATTAATTCCAAATTAATCGTTTTCTCTCTTTAAATGATATTTTATCCCAGATAAAATATCTCCGCAATTAATCCCATATTAATTTTCTCTCTCATCATTAATTAATCCCAGATTAATAAAGTGCGAGTCATACGTCATCGGTGAATCTTCGGGAAGCGACCCATGAGATCCCCGGATATGTTGGCAGTAAATCGGGTCGTCGGACTATCCAAACACGTAAGTACCTAGTACTACGTTTGTACCGATTTATAAGACAAGGTTGGCTTCTAGCAAAGCGCCATGCCTACCCAATTCTCCAGAAATATCCTTACAGGAATATAAGATCTGTATCAGGCGTAGTATACGTAGTATTGCATATTTCTATCCAGTATCGGATGATCACATGCAAGGCCTGAGGCTGGTACAGTGTCTGCCCCGTACGAAGCATATATCGGATTACGAGCAACTAGTCTCTTTATTTTCGGATAATCATGACCAAGTCATATTATCCCGATGGTTGCAACCCTTTAGAGAACCAGTTCTGTATCCCTACGCGATCATCATCTCCATATGACTGGAGTGATACTTCCGTCTTGACATCACACCCAACACACTACGATTCTCAATATACCCAGCAGAGGCGTACACAAAACCTGTTAAAGCCCTATACGACCAAAACCAAAGTATATTGATTGTCGCAAGTATTAGCGTTGTAAGTCTCAGGTTAAGACCAAATACACCTACCCTGATTTCGGACTTCCATAGACACATAGTCATACTACCAATGGAATTCCGAGGGGGTCTATCCCGAGCGAAGCTGTTTCCCGTACCATCGGTATAACACAACCTCCTATTACACTTGCATGAGTATCCTATACCCAAATATATGAGAACTATGTCGTTATGCCCTTACAACGCGCACAAGTGTAATACTAGTCTTTTACGCATATATCGATGTCCAATGTCAATAATACTCTGACTAGGGATATTTGATGATTTATCCTTCATGGACTGATACTGTCTCATATCATTCTCAATCCAGGAACAAAGTGTGGATATACGATTCTTGTTTAATTGTGTCCCAGACAACAATGCCACAATATGTTTCATCTGATCAAATCAATTTGAGTTATTTGTTTTTCATTTTGTATGCTTGAGATTTATTTATATTCAAAATATAAATGCTGTTATTTACATCTAATATGTTTATCTCAATATCATCTTTATAAAATAAAACACTTTAGTGTTCTAGAATATAAAGGTATATCCGCAACGGATTAAACACTGATATAGAGATAATGTTTCTAGTCAAACTAGTTACATTATAACAGTTTCCAAATTTAGGTACACACCGAAGGTAGTTCCTAAATTTAGGCATCTACGGTTAAAACAGCGACTTTCGTCCCGTTTCCGATTCACAGATTAAATCTCAACGAAGTCAGTATCCTGCTCATAGCAGATTCTGCACATCAGTACATTTTTATGTATCATACTAAGTATTTAAAATCCAATTTTAATACTAGTAATGAACATATTTATGACAAACATATTTGAAGTCGGAGCCTTGCACCGTCTTCAATTCCTTCATGTATGCTTTGTCCAAACGGCAGTCACGCTTCCGCGATCCCGTTTGCCACATTTTAGGCAGACATTTTGGGATATGTCCTTTATCTTCCCAGAAGATTATAATGATTTTGCCTTTGCCCTTTTTCACATTCCAGTAGCCTTTGGGCAAGCCTTGGGTTTCTAGAATATCGAAGTAAGGTGCGCCTTGCGTTACTTGCCTTATTGCAAACTTTGACTTTGTCTCCTTGAGAATAGTCATTAACCCTCCAAGAGTTAAGTATTGCAATTTGTACTTCTAAGATCTAAAATAGATCTATGAAGATCCTTCAATTTCATTATCATACTTTAGTATCTAATCATTATTTCTGATTAAGAAATTAAGGAGTCTACTGCGACAAGCTTAATGGATTAAGCATTAAAGTTATCATTGCATGAATCTTCCAAAGTCCATGCTCTACTATTTGCTTAACTCCAAGCTTAGGCATAATATGTTATTTTATCAAATAAAGTAACTTATTAATTTCCAGGACCATCCTGAAATTATTCCCAATTTGAAAATTAAACCATTTAAATACATTTTCCATAGGATCATGTTTTAAATGTCAATCTTTCAATTTCATCTCGATTCTAATAGTCCAACTATTTAATCAACGATTTAGGTACTATTTATTATAATGATTACAATAGTTCAACTATTTAATCAACTATAATTAAATTAGTTTGAATACAGTCCAACTGTTTGTTAAAACAACGATTTAAATATTAGTCCAACTAACATTTAATTTATTTGACGAATGATATTTGTTTGAGCGCGTATGGCAAGTAATTAAACGAATATTACAAATTCAATTCTTGCCTCCCACTATTTTTCGGCGAGCCTCTAACCCTCTGTCGAGTACTCGGGAAACCGTGTTTCCCAGCGGGCTAGGATCCCGTTAAATATCACACAATCTTGACTTTGGCCAACAAATTGTATGATAATTAACTAGGTAGATCTCTAAGATCAATTGGATCCCATCCAATTCCTAGATCCAGTAGGGGGACATCCAAGTCCGAAACATATATCTTATATATGCCAATATATCCAATATATTGCCTAACCTTTTTCCTCTGAATCAACTAAGCCTTAGCTTTGGCACAACAAACTTAGTGATCCCAGTTAAGCGTAACCCATTGACCATGGAAAGCTTCGTAATCAATGTCGATGGACAAGAAGTGGTCTTGACTTTGGCCAACAAACCACAACTTAGACAAGACACCAATATGGAACAAAGCCTTCGTGATTCAAACACATCCTCGACGGACAAAGGTCTTGACTTTGGCCAACAAACCAATGCCAGTCTTAGATCTTGAGTAAGAATCACTCAATGGAAGGAAAAACGCTTAATATTTTGCGAGGGTTTTTCGCGTGCAAATTGGCAACCAATTTATTATCATTGTTAAGGTCTCATCATCATACACCCTTAAACATGCATTCTAAACACATAATAAAGTGCATATGAATAAATAATAATGATATGCAGATGGATACTTAACACATTGATCCTAGATCAAATCTCTCCATTTCCTCTCTCCCGCTAGCACAAGTATTTACTTCTACCCGTTACACTACACTTCTAAAGAAACCTCATTTACATTGAGGGGAATAGGTGAGAAAAGAAATACAAAGAGTAATGAGGTAATAGGCTGGACACGCAGGTCCAATTAATAAATTCCAAATTTATTACAATAATTTCTAAAATTGCCCCACCCATCTAATATCCATCCGATATACATTATTCATGCATCGCAACCATGTATTCACACAAGCATGTTATCAATCAATCTAATCAAATTAATTAATCTGATAATTAATGACCATCCAATGTTCAAACAACGATTTGATTTTGCGCGAGTCAAACTTGTTTTGCGAATAAGTACTCAAAGTACGAATTCTCGAATTAAATTAAATTACATAAATAAATCCAATTCAATTTGTATTTAATACTAATTCGCTATTTAATTCCAAATTAAATATTACACTTTATTAATAAACCTTTACGACTTAAATTCCAAATTTAATCGCTACGGGTCTCAAAGCCCGATTAACATCCAACGTTTATTTAATTAAAGACCAATGGGCTTTTAATTAATTTCTTTAAGGCGTGGGCTTTTGGTCAACTCGGGTCAAACCCAATAACCAAAACCCAATCAAGGAGTTACCCCATAAGCCTAGAAATGAATTTAGGCCAATTAGGCCCAATTAAATTTAAAAGGTCCATTAGTCGCATTTAGGCTTTATGGAAGCGGTTTTGGGCCCAATTGGATCCAACCAATTTAGCCTAAACCCAACTTAGTACAACCAAGCCCAATAAGCCCCATAAAAACTTTTAAAGCCCAAATCCAATTTAAAGCCCAATTAATTAAACACAAAAAATTTCAAATTTCATATTTAATTAACCAAAGTGTATAACAAAATTAATTACCCAATTATCATTTCCAAAACACCAATTAGCCTAACTAATCATGCTCAATCACATCAATTAGTGTCCAACACATTTTGATCAAAAAATCAAACCCAATCATGCTATATTAGTCTCGGCCAAAGGGGATTTTCATGTCCAATTTTAAATCCAATCCAATTGAATCCAAATCAACATTAAATCAACATCCCCAATTATTTTCAAGTCATCCAATGAATCAAAAAACAAAATTCCAAGACAATTTAGGGCATGCTCATTCTCGGCTAAGCTAAGAAATTTGGGGAAAAATGTTCCAAACAATTTTTCATCAAATTGATCCAATCAATCATCAATTAAAACACATTTAAGCATACTAATTCATCCAATTTCATTAAATCATGCTCAAATTCATTTTACCCAAATTTTAAGAGCTAATCAAATTTCATGATTTTCAATCGCTCTGATACAATTGTTGGAGTTCTACGGTCCCGAGGATCGAATAACAAGCATAAAACACATGTGAATACATACGAGGAAGTTGCGCAATACTTACATCGAGCGGTTGAGTGACGCGGTGGACAAAAAAACTTTACTTTCTGCCTCCTCCAAGCTCGGCAATGGCAGTTTCTGTCATCCCCAAATTTAGCCATTTTGGTTCTACTCCAAGCTCCAAGCTTTGTCATGGTGATTCCAAGCTCATGGGTGGACTTCCCTATCACCTTCGCATGTCTCTCGGAGTGCTAGCTCTTGATGATTTTGCCACAAAATCACCACACTTTGCTTCCCTTGCTCACGGTTTTTGCCCAGAAAAACAGTGAAGAACAGCCCAAATGGGCGTAAGAGAGAAGAGAGAAAATAGAGGAGATATGTGTGTTTGTTGGAAATGTGTATCTAATACACACTTTAATTAATCAAAAAATGATTTACCATTTTCTTTTTCCAAAAAATAAATGGCATTAAAGTTTGCCAACCACCAACATCAACTCCCATCAATCATGAATAGTGACTGGTGTCAATCACTCAAAGTGAAAGACATCCATCACTTGATTGACGAATGATGTGACACTAGATGCGACTAGCGATTTGACGCTTGATTTGACTTGTGTGCCGCACTCGAAGTCGAAATGCGAATGCGCTCGCAAATAATCCCGGGCTCGGGTTCGCTAATTCCAAATTAACAAATTTTCCGTTGTGACGTAATTAAATGATTATGCCTAGCAAAATCACTATTCACATCACTAACGAATTAATTCTAAATTAATTCGTTCGCCCGAATTAAAATCTAATTACAATTCCGCGTCGAAATCCAATTTCGTTTAATATATCGAATATATTAATTTATCGATTAATTCCAAATTAATCGTTTTCTCTATTTAAATGATATTTTATCCCAGATAAAATATCTCCGCAATTAATCCCAGATTAATTTTCTCTCTCATCATTAATTAATCCCAGATTAATAAAGTGCGAGTCATACGTCATCGGTGAATCTTCAGGAAGCGACCCATGAGATCCCCGGATATGTTGGTAGTAAATCGGGTCGTCGGACTATCCGAACACTTAAGTACCTAGTACTACGTTGTACCGATTTAAAAGACAAGGTTGGCTTCTAGCAAAGCGCCATGCCTACCCAATTCTTCAGAAATATCCTTACAGGAATATAAGATCTGTATCAGGCATAGTATACGTAGTATTGCGTATTTCGATCCAGTATCGGATGATCACATGCAAGGCCTGAGGCTGGTACAGTGTCTGCCCCGTACGAATCATATATCGGATTACGAGCAACTAGTCTCTTTATTATCGGATAATCATGACCAAGTCATATTATCCCGATGGTTGCAACCCTTTAGAGAACCAGTTCTGTATCCCTACGCGATCATCATATCCATATGACAGGAGTGATACTTCCGTCTTGACATCACACCCAACACACTACGATTCTCAATATACCCAGCAGAGGCGTACACAGAACCTGTTAAAGCCCTGGACGACCAAAACCAAAGTATATTGATTGTCGCAAGTATTAGCGGTGCAAGTCTTAGGTTAAGACCAAATACACCTACCCTGATTTCAGACTTCTATAGACACATAGTCATACTACCAATGGAATTCCGAGGGGGTCTATCCAGAGCGAAGCTGTTTCCCGTACCATCGGTAAAACACAACCTCCTATTACACTTGCATGAGTATCCTATACCCAAATATATGAGAACTATGTCGTTATGCCCTCACAACGCGCACAAGTGTAATACTAGTCTTTTACGCATTTATCGATGTTCAATCTCGATAATACTCTGACTAGGGATATTTAATGATTTATCCTTCGTGGACTGATACTGTCTCATATCATTCTCAATCCAGGAACAAATCATAAGGACCTCATATCATTTATACATCTAGGTGATCTAATCACAAATGATAAGAGTGCAATCTCATTTGTCACATAGTTAATTGTACAAACAACACCATGATCTGTACAAATAGTGACGCTATGGGTCATAATTTCCAACACTGTACTGAATGTGGGCTTTATTCCCCGGGCGTTGTTCCCGAACTATTTCAAGATAGGGCGTTATTCCCCTGGGCCTTGTTCCGAAACTGTGTTGAATGTGGGCTTTATTCCCGAACTGTACTGAATGTGGCTTTATTCCCTGGGCCTTGTTCCTGAATTATGTTAACTGTGGGCCTATTCCCGAACCTGTTACTGATGTAGTGGGTCTTCGACCTCGAACTGATGTGGGCCTCGCCCCATAACTGATACTGATGTGGGGTCTCCCCCAAAATGGTACTGAGGTGGGCCTTGCCCCCAGACTGATACTGATATGGGCCTCAACCCTGGGACTCGTACTCAAACTACCGATGTCATATTGATTCTTCTGATTGGCTTTCATTTGCCACTTTCTCTATTTCTTCTTCAAAACCTCGTGAACACAAAACATAAAAATGAATGCAAAATATGTTACGTGTATGCATGCATGCGTGAATGAGTTTCCCATCCTGTTGGGTTAGGTCTTCCGCCTTCCCTTGATGACCTTCTTCTCTTCCTTGGAAAATATTGTTTTCAATCTACCCATATTGATCGGCTCGGTGAACTCATTTCCTTCCAAGTCTAATAGTCTCACTACCCCATTTCCCAATTTTTGAATGGATATCTTGTCTCCCTGCTTGCTTCTTCCGAAGACTCCATGTGTTCTAAACATCGCTAAGTATCATAGTGCCATGGTTGAATGCTTTTGTCAAATATACTCATGTTACAGGTTGAAAAGATGAGACTCAGGAAAGTAAAAGAAATGAACGCCTTTATTATCATAAAAAAGGTTCAAACAAGTAGACAAAACCAATGTCTTTATTAAAAATGTTAGATCAAATAAGCTAGGGAGAACAGCTTCATCATTCGCAGTATAGCCTTCTTCCTTGACCTATGGTTCTTTACTACTGTTATCCCTTATCTCAATGCAAGAAGCCTGGTGGTTGAGAGTTTAGAGGACAAAAGTTTCAGGTAGGCCGGAGTTGATCATGTAGGTGGGTGGTGGAATATAGTGGTAATTAGGTAAGGGATTTCTGTATGTGTTAGGTTGTTCTTTTTCTGGATCGGGTATTTTATGGGAGTCAATGAGGTTTTGGACCTCATGCCTAAGACGGGTACAATTGTCGGTGTCATGGCCTTTTTCTTGAAGGAAGTAACAATACTGGTTTAGGTTCATGTGCGGTGGCACATGATTGGAAATGGCCCGGTTCCAAAGGTTTTAGAAGTCCTTGCATCTTCAACTTTTCAAACACCTTTGACAAAGGTCTACCAAGATCAGAGAACCGCCGGTTTCTGACAGTAGCGACCTCAGCAGTAGCGGGCTTGGTTTCAGACAGCCCCCCAAAAGTCCTTCTATTCTGGCCATAAAACTTTCTGTTCTCGGCCTCTTCTTCCTCAATATCCATGACAGTTTCCCTCAACTGTCGAAAATCAGTAATCATCGAAGTCATCCTCCTCAGCTTACCATAAATAGAGGGCTTGGTGCCCTTGATGATCATTTTGATCTGGTCCTTCTTCGAAGGCCGAGTCTGCATCTTCAGGAGTTGGCTCCTCTAGTGATCTACATATTCCTTGAAGCTCTGTTCTAGCTTCTGCTTGGTGTTTTCTAAGTCCCGGAGTGACAAATCGATCTTCAGATCTGTAACATACTGTTTTAGAAAGGCTTCTGCCAGTTCCCTCCAATCTTCCTTAACCTTTCTTTCAAGGCTATGGTACCACACTATAGGTAGACCCGGCCACGGTTCCGGTTCCGAACAGGAACCGAACCGGTTGGAACCGGAAGGTTCCGGTTCCGGTTTCAAACCGAAACCGGCGACCGGTTCGGTTGGGGTTCGACCCCAACTCGAACCGGTACGGTTCCACCGGTTTGACGGTTCCAACCGGAACCGTAGGGTTCCAACATGAACCCTTCCCCGAACGGCTAGTAGCCGTTGGCTCCCTGCCCAAATAAGAAAAAAAAATTTAAAAATTATAAATTAAAATATAAATTACTAATATATCCCTAATAACGGTAATAAAACGATTATATTTAGGGGCATTTTTGGTATCAAAAAAATTCTAAAACTCTATAAATAGGATTCATTTTTCATTATTTCAACACACCAAATTCTCAACTCTCTTATTTTCTATAATTCTCTTATTCTCAATCTCGCTTCAATACAATTCTCTTATAATCTTATTCTCAATCTCAATTCAATTAGTTATTATCATTCGTAATTAGTCAATTTTCTTATTTTTCTTCCTAATTTCTCAAACGAAAAATAGCAAGCTCATCTGAGAACATAATGTCAAATATGCCAACCCAAGAGAGCGGCCCTAGTGTCGGTGCAGAATCATGGAGAAGAGAAGTTAAGGCCCGTTCCTCGGATGTTTTCAAAATTCATTTTCATTTGGAACACCTAGAAGATAATACACAATGAGCAATTTACAACTATTGTGGGGTTACCTACAAAATTTCTGGTGGATACGGCAATATGATCAAGTACCTGGAAAGACATCATCCGATTGAACTTGGAATTGATACGACGCAAACTCAAATGGCCAGGTACGCATCATCTAGTAGAGGTACGAGTGCTTTAGATTTATTTAAATATTCTGATGCAAAAAATAGAGAAGAATTTTTTAAATTAACTTGTATGGCACATCTTTCTTTTAGCTTTGGTGAAAAACTTCATTTTACTAATTACGTGCATAATGCTTTAAACCCTTCTGCATGTAGAATGACTCGAAACACAACAAAACGTCATATTTTCAAATTATATAAAGATGGTAAAATTATTTTAAATGAAATATTTAAAGAGATGAAGGCAAACACACTCATACATGGGTGTGACTTGTCATTGGATTGATGCATCATTTACCATGCAAAAATGACTTATTGCATTTAGAGTTTTTGATGACCAACATACTGCACATAATATTATAGAATACTGAAGGTAATTTTTGATGAATATGGTTTAGTAGAAAAAATTTTAACAATTGGATTTGATAATGCATCTGCAAATAACTGCATCCATCAATGATTTAAAAGAAATATGTCAACCAATTTAGGGGGTCGGTTTTTTCATATTCGTTGTACATGTCATGTCCTTAACTTATGTGTGCAAGACGGTCTAAAATTATTATCACCTTTCCTTGATCCAATTAAAACGACAATTAACTGTATTTGGTCATATTCTCAAGTTAGGAGAGAATGGATGAAGTTTTGTAAAATAAATGGTATTAAACCGATTAAATTTTTCAAGAGATGTTCCAACACGTTGGAATTCAACTATTTTCTTTTATGTCAAGCATTTCAATACAAAGATGCATTATGTATTTTTTCTCAACATGTTCAAAATATCACACTTTATCCTAGTCAATGGGATATTTGTGAATTTTTTTTAGATATTTTAAGAGTTTTTATGATGCTACTTTTAGTTTTTAGCGGTGTTTATTATCCTACAACACATTTATTTCTTCTTGAGAGTTTGAATATTGTTGGCACTCTCGATGAGCATGTTGACAGTAGCGATCCTAATGATATTGTTTTGTTCGAAGTCATTATTGCTATGAAGGTAAAATGGTTGAATTATTTTAGAGAAATTCCTTTACTTTATCTTATTGCTGCTATTTTTTATCCTAGATTTAAATTAGAAGGTTTGAATGGTGCTTTACAAGCTTATTATGGTTATTTAGGAATATTAGATGAAGTTGATATTACAAGATTAATGACGAAATTAAGAAATGATTTAATTGTTTTATTTAATGATTATATTGTAAGATATAACTAAGGAACATTAGGTGAATCTAGTAGTAGCGAACCGGTAATTCAAACAAGACTTAGCGCAGGGGATCGTTGGTTATTGCAACGAAATAAAAAAGCTAGGGATATGACAACTAATAACCCTGAATTAGATAATTATTTATCTACAAATTTTGATTTTTCTAATGAAAGTTTATGCAGTAAAAATTTTAAAATCCTTGAATGGTGGAATCGGCATCAAAATATATATCATGTTTTATCAATTATTGCTAAAGAGATATTGGCATCTCCTATTTCCACCGTTGCGGTTGAGCAAGCCTTCAGCTTGGGAGGTAATATATTGGAAGGTAGGCGATCTTCATTACATCCAAGCATTCTAGAAGCAACAGCTTGTGTGGATGATTGGACTCGAGCTGATCTGAGACAACAATAAGATGCCCCCGATGATTTTGAAGATTTGTTCGATAATGCATCTGCAAGTGCAACAACAAGTGCAAGCGGAACCGGAGCCGAAGGATCAATTGATAATGATGATTGATAATTGTAAAATTGTAATTTACAAAGGGGATATGTCTTAAAATTATAATGGAACTACGTGAGCTTTGATTCCTCTCACCCTTGGAGGATACGTAGGCAACTTAAATTTTTTAAAATTTAAGCTCAAGCTCTTCAATGTAATAATTTTTTTTATTTATAAAATTAATCTCATTTATTCTAATTAATTTTCAAAATTAAAAAAAAAGGTTTGGAACCGAACCGAAACCGAAACCGAACCGGTCGGTTCCGGTTCGGTTCAAGGTTCTGGTTCCACTTAAGTGTGGAACCGGAACCGAACCGGATTTAACCGGACGGGAAATCTCAATTCCCCAACTGTCTTCTTTGGGACGCATGACCCTTTGAAGTGCAGAACAAATGACTTCCTGAGTTGCGTGAATCTTCCGATGCTCCCTGGGGCTAGACTTCTGAACCACAGAATGGCAGATCCCCCCAAGGTCAGGGGGACTACTTTGTAAACGACATCCCCTACTACTCCTTGGACCTCCATCAATAGGACAAAACTCTCAATATGGGATTTTGGATCAGTGTGGCATTTGTAGGGCGTCATGGACGACATGTTGAATCGTCTTGGAAACTTTACCGACCTTATTTCTTCAGTGAGGGGTGATTCAGCCTCGTCGTCACGAGCTTCTCCCGTATCAGTTTTAGGGTTCACTCCCCACTTGGCCATTTCTTTTCTTAACCAAGATTTTATATTGCCATCTGTGTTACCGTGCCGCCTCATGTGGCCTTCTTTGCGTCTCTCACCCCGGGTGCGACGTTCCTCATGACTTGAGATTTCCCATCCAATTTCACCATCCTTCCTATCTCCCCTTCTGGTGTCGCGGGGGCTATCATAGGAGGAATCTGGCGACTGTCTCCCCTTTTCTTCTTCCCATATATCCTCCGTTTGTAAATCTTTCTCTACCACTATGGACCTCATCCTGTAGGGACCCTTCCTCCTAGGTTCATCGTCATCACTCACATCTACAACCTTTTTTCCTTCCGCTATTTCGCCTCTCCTGCTACTGGTTCTGGCTTCTAGTCTCTCATTATTCATTTCTTCCATCCTCTCCAGCCTGTCCATCATGGATTTCAAAAGGTTTTGATTTTCCTCCCTATCTTTCCTCATATTTTCCTCCATCTTCTCCATCCAATCCGTTGTTGAACTCCCTGACGACTGATGATTTCCACCTTCTTCCATTGTCTTACTATGCGAGCTGCTTCTTGTTGAATTGCCCACAGACGGCGCCAACAGTTGACTGCTGATTTTGGTCTTAGGGGCAATAAGGGTTTTTTTTACTCTCGAGACAATCCTCCTCCAACTGTGAATTTGTTTTGTTTATGGGAAACCAAAAGCAAATTTGGAAAAAGATAAGTAAATTCACCAATCAACAAAGAGATTTAACATGGTTCGGCGGATCAGATCCAACCTACATCCACGGGCACAGAGCAGACGATGTTTTATTACCGAAATATGTTTCTCTGATCTGTTTTGTGTTTACAAGTCTAATTCTCTCTTGTTCTATTCTCAACTCTACCTTACAAGCACGCTTTCCCCTCCTATTTATAATAGCAAAGAAACAGTTTTCCTTTTCCCATAAGAATTCTTAGTCGAAACTACCTTCACTTCCTTTATCCTATTAGGACAATGACTTATCAACTTTTCCCATGAAAGTAGGATAACTTATCTTCTTATCCGTAAAAATATGATGTCTTATCTTCTGGAGCATACCTCGCCATATCATCGGTCTTCATGAGGTCGGTCACATGGTCTTTTGAACTGAGAATGCTGTTATCGATCTGATAATGCCCGACCATCTGGTCTAGAGTAAAAGTTCTAATAGTAAAAAATCTACTTGAAAAACTATACCGGAGCTTTTTGTTGGACCTGTTTGTTGGAAAATTATGACCCATAGCGTCACTATTTGTACAGATCATGGTGTTGTTGTATAAATTAACTATGTGACAAATGAGATTGCACTCTTATCATTTGTGATTAGATCACCTAGATATATAAATGATAGGAGGTCCCTATGATTTGTTCCTAGATTGAGAATGATATGAGACAGTATACGTCCACGAAGGATAAATCATTAAATATCCCTAGTCAGAGTATTATCGAGATTGGACATCGATAAATACGTAAAAGACTAGTATTACACTTGTGCGCGTTGTGAGGGCACAACGACATAGTTCTCATATATTTGGGTATAGGATACTTATGCAAGTGTAATAGGAGGTTGTGTTTTACCGATGGTACGGGAAACAGCTTCGCTCTGGATAGACCCCCTCGGAATTCCATTGGTAGTATGACTATGTGTCTAGGGAAATCCGAAATCAGGGTAGGTGTATTTGGTCGTAACCTGAGACTTGCACCGCTAATACTTACGACAATCAATATACTTTGGTTTTGGTCATCCAGAGCTTTAACCGGTTTTTGCGTACGCCTCTTCTGGGTATATCGAGAATCGCAGTGTGTTGGGTGTGATGTCAAGACGGAAGTGTCACTCCAGTCATTTGGAGATGATGATCGCGTAGGGATGCAGAACTGGTTCTCTAAAAAGGTTGCAACCGTCGCGATAATATGACTTGGCCATGATTATCTGATATTAAAGAGACTAGTTGCTCGTAATCCGATATATGCTTCCTACGGGGCAGACACTGTACCAGCCCTAGGCCTTGCATCTGATCATCCGATACTGGATCGAAATATGCAATACTACGTATACTACGCCTGATATAGATCTTTATTCTTGTAAGGATATTTATGGAGAATTGGGTATGCATGGCGCTTTGCTAGAAGTCAACCTTGTCTTATAAATCGGTACAAATGTAGTACTAGGTACTTACGTGTTCGGATAGTCCGACGACCGAATTTACTGCCAACATATCCGAGGATCTCATGGGTCGCTTCCCGAAGATTCACCGATGACGTATGACTCACATTTTTAATTAATCTGGGATTAATTAGATGAGAGAGAAAATTAATCTGGGATTAATTGCGGAGATATTTTATCTAGGATAAAATATCAATTAAAGAGTGAACGATTAATTTGGAATTAATCAGTTAAATTAATATATTCGATATATTAAATGAAATTGGATTTCGACGCGGAATTGAAATCAGATTTTAATTCGGGCGAACGAATTAATTTAGAATTAATTCGTTAGCGACGTGAATAGTGATTTTTCTAGGCATAATCATTTAATTGCGTCGCAACGGAAAATTCGTTAATTTGGAATTAGCGAACCCGATCCCGGGATTGTTTGCGAGCGCATTCACATTTTGAATTCGAATGCGGCACGCAAGTCAAATCAAGCGTCAAATCGCTAGTCGCAACAAGCGTCAAATCATTAGTCACTTTGAGTGATGTGACAACTTGTCACTTGATTTGATAGATTGATGGATTGATGTAGTGGTTGGCATTTATGGCTTTTATTGTTTGACTTTTTAAAGCCAAATATTTGGTATATGATTTGGAAAATCAATTACCAAAACACATTACATTTATCTCTCTCTCTCCTCCAACTTCTCCCTCTCTCACGCCCATGGAAGGGCTGATTTTCTTTCTGGTTTGGCAGCTCACTGCCGTGAGCCAAGAAGGAAAAGAGAAGCAAAAGTCGCGATTTTGTGGCAAAATCGGGAGTGCTAGCACACTAAGAAGTCATGCGAAGGTGATAGGGAAGTCCACCCATGAGCTTGGGAATCGTTTGACGAAGCTTGGAGCTCACCCATGGCCGAATTTGGAGGACTGCAGTAAGCTCACTGCCGTGAGCTGTTGGAGGCACAAATTCAAGTTTTGTATTGGACTTTTGAATATTCCATTACTCATTATCTACAGTTTATAACTTTATGTCATGATTTCACAAAATAATAATAATAACAATGCTTAATTAAAGGAAAATTATCAATTGTATACTCAATGCTTAACACATTATAAAAAATATACATATCCTTGATCTTTTTTCACTGATCCATCCCGAAATTGAAAAGTGTAACAAACGTCCATTTTTCAATCGAATACCAAAATTGAATACACTTTTGATATATTTTTCAATTTTTGGATTGATCGGTAAAAAGAATAATTCAAGATTTATATATTTTTGATAACGTGTCAAACATTAAGTATACGATTGATATTAAAACACATACTTATAGACATTGAATATTAGAAATTACCTCCATCTGATCGCCAACATTTATAACAATAACTTGTGGAATGGGTGGAACTTTATACCATTGATTATCTTTCAGGAATTGGAGTCCTTCCACTTCTTTATCTTGCAATAGATAAGTAAATACTGATGAATCTGTATGCGGCTTGAGACCTATAGCCAAATCAGGCCTTGGACATGGAGGGTACAAGTTGAACATTGTAGTAATTGATTGGATCCAATTGGGCCCAAAACCGCATCCATAAAGCCCAAATGCGACTAATGGACCTTTAAAATTTAATTGGGCCTAATGGGCCTAAATTGATTTCTGGGCTTATGGGGTAACTCCCGGATTGGACTTTGGTTATTGGGTTCGACCCGAGTTGACCAAAAGTCCACGCCTTAAGAAATTAATTAAAAGCCCATTGGACTTTAATTAAATTGACGTTGGACGTTAATCAGGCTTTGAGACCCGTAGTGATTAAATTTGGAATTTAAGTCGTAAAAGTTCATTAATAAAGTGTAGTATTTAATTTGGAATTAAATAGCGAATTAGTATTAATACAAATTGAATTGGATTTAATTATGTAGTTTAATTTAATTCGAGAATTCGTACTTTGAGTACTTATTCGCTAAAACGAGTTTGACTCGAGCAAAATCAAATCATTGTTTGAACATTGGATGGTCACTAATTATCAGATTAATTAATTTGATTAGATTGATTGATAACATGCTTGTGTGAATACGTGATTGCGATGCATGAATAATGTATATCAGATGGATATTAGATGGGTGGGGCAATTTTAGAAATTGTTGTAATAAATTTGGAATTTATTAATTGGACCTGCGTGTCCAGCCTTATTACCTCCTTATTCTTTGTATTCTCTTCTCACCTATTCCCCTCAATGTAAATGAGGTTTCTTTAGAAGTGTAGTGTAACGGGTAGAAGTAAATACTTGTGCTAGCGGGACAGAGAAATGGAGAGATTTGATCTAGGATCATTGCGTAAAGTATCCATCCGCATATCATTATTATTTTATTCATATACGCTTTATTATGTGTTTAGAATGCATGTTTAAGGGTGTATGATGATGAGACCTTAACAAAGATAATAAATTGGTTGCCAATTTGCACTCGAAAAACCCTCACAAATATTAAGCGTTTTTCCTTCCATTGAGTGATTCTTACTCAAGATCCGAGACTGGCATTGGCTTGTTGGCCAAAGTCAAGGCCTTTGTCCATCGAGGATGTGTTTGAATCACGAAGGCTTTGTTCCATATTGGTGTCTTGTCCAAGTTGTGGTTTGTTGGCCAAAGTCAAGACCACTTCTTGTCCATCGACATTGATTACGAAGCTTTCCATGGTCAATGGGTCGCGCTTAACTGGGATCACTAAGTTTGTTGTGCCAAAGTCAAGGCTTAGTTGATTCAGAGGAAAAAGGTTAGGCAATACATTGGATGTATTGACATATATAAGATATATGTTTCTGACTTGGATGTCCCCCTACTGGATTTAGGAATTGGATTGGATCCAATCGATCTTAGAGATCTACCTAGTTAATTATCATACAATTGTTGGCCAAAGTCAAGATTGTCTGATATTTAACGGGATCTTAGCCCACTAGGAAACACGGTTTCCCGAGTACTCGACATAGGGTTAGAGGCTCGCCGAAAAATAGTGGGAGGCAAGAATTGAATTTGAAATATTCGTTTAATTACTTGCCATACGCGCTCAAACAAATATCATTCGTCATATAAATTAAATGTTAGTTGGACTAATATTTAAATTGTTGTTTTAATTAACAGTTGGACTGTATTCAAACTATTCATTTATAATTGGTTATATAATTAAATTATAGTAATCAATATATTTGATTTAATTAATTAAAGTTGATTAAATAGTTGGACTATAGTAATCATTATAATAAATAGTACCTATATCGTTGATTAAATAGTTGGACTATTAGAATCAAGATAGAAATTGAAAGATTGACAATTAAAACATAATCCTAGGGAAAATGTATTTAAATGGTTTAATTTTCAAATTGGGAATAAAAATTTCAGGATGGTCTTGGAATCTGATAAGTTACTTTATTTGATAAAATAACATATTAGGCCTAAGCCCGGAGTTAAGCAAATAGTAGAGCATAATCTTTGGAAGATTTATGTGATGATAACTTTAGTGTTTAATCTATTAAGCTTGTCAAGTAGAATCATTAATTTCTTAATCAGAACTAAGGATTAGATCCTTAAAGTATGATACTGAAATTGAAGGATCTTCATAGATCTATTTTAGATTTTAGAAGTACTAAATTGCAATAATAACTCTTGGAGAGTTAATGATTATTCTCAAGGAGATAAAGTCAAAGTTTGCAATGAGGCAAGTAGCGCAAGGCGCACCTTACTTAGATATTCTATAAACCCTGGGCTTGGCCAAAGGCTTCTGGAGTGTTGAAAAGGGCAAAGGTAAAATCATTATAATCTTCTAGGAAGATAAATGACATATCCCAAAATGTCTGCCTAAATTGTGGCAAACGGGATCGCGAAAGCGTGACTGCCGTTTGGACAAAGCAGACATGAAGGAATTGAAGAACGAGCAAGCCTCTGACTTCAAATATGTTTATCATAAATATATTCACTACTAGTATTAAAATTGGATTTTAGATACTTAGTGTGATATATATATATATATATATATATATATATATATATATATATTGATGTTCAGAATCTGCTATGAGCAGGATACTGACATCAATTGAGATTAATCTGTGGAATGGAAACGGGACGAAAGTCTTGTTTTAACCGTAGATACCTAAGTTTAAGAACTACCTTCGGGTGTGTACCTAAGTTTGGAATCTGTTATAATGTAACTAGTTTGACTAGATACATTATCTCTATATCAGTGTTTAATCCGTCGCAGATTGACCTTTATATTCTAGAACACTAAAGTGTTTCATTATATAAAGATGATATTGAGATAAACACATTAGATGTGAATAACAGAATTTATATTTTGAATATAAATAAATCTCAAATGTAAAACATGACAAACAAATAGCTCAAACTAATTTGATCAGAAGAAATATATTGTGGCATTGTTGTCTGGGACACAATCTAAACAAGAATCGTATATCCACACTTTTGAAGAGTGGGTACTCGGACTGATTTGATTATACTCAAATAAAGTCTACGAATCTAATTTATTAGGCAAAGTGCCTATAACCCATTTACTTGGTAAAAGTGTAAATGCCACCGATCTGTTAGCCCTAGAGGTGGATATGAATATTTCGTGACCTTTACGAATGTGGCATCGCGTTATGGTTATATGTTTCCTTTTGGAACACAAATCGGAAACTTTTAAAGTTTCAACACGAAATAGACAAACAGATCGGCTATAGTATTATACCGTCACGGTAAGACCGTAATGGAAAATACTTAAGCAATAAGTTTCTCATATACTTGAAAGAGTATAGTACTCTTTCAAAGAGGACTCCTCCCGGAACACGTCAGTTTGACGGTGTGTCCGAACGGATAAACCGAATTTTATTGGACATGATAAGGTTAATCATGAGTCGCTCTGAGCTACCATTTCCTTCAACGGATAAGCTTTGACAGTGCAGAACTTATTTAGAATAAGGTTCCATAATAATTGTTTGACAGATATCATATTAGATATGAACGGGAAAGAAACCGGGTTTCACATTCCTGGTAATTTGGGAATGCTAGGCATATGTTTGGATGATACCAAACTAAAACCCAAATTGGATAAGTGCCAATTGTAGGTTATCCTAGGGATACCATAAGTATAGTACTTATACAACTCACAAGAGAACAATTAGATTGTTGCTCACCATGCGATTTACCTAAGAGGAATACCGATATGCAGTGGTAAGTGAGAGGATAGTAAAACTCGATGAAAATTGGAGTAATACTATTCACGGCACCGAATCTTAATGGAACATAATAGTTCATTAAGGATGAAACTATACCAGTAATCTTCGAATACACAAGAACCGCGTAAGTCGGAGAGAGTCAGAAAACAACCTGGGGTATGGGTTTCTGATCTCACCTCATAAAGATGTCAATCTTTTTAGGAATACCAACTAACTACGTATGAGGAAGTGATACAAGGTATCAACTCCCTAATTATGACAAAGTGTCATGAGTCCGAAATGGATTCCATGTATATCAACTATGTTTGGACACTAGTTGTTGTACCGCAAGGCATTGTGCCTATTGGTACTTTATAAGTCTTCAAGGAAGACATACATGGATGGCAACATACCAACGTATAAAGCTAGGCTTTTAACGGAAAGGTATCGTTATCAACATTGTGTTGATTTCGATTCAACCTTTTAACTGTTGCCACGGTAAATCCATTTGGATAATGCTTGCTAATGCTGCATGTTTCATTTGTGAAATATGACAGCTTAACGGGAAAATCGCTTTCCTGAAAAGGAAACCTTTTTTGGAGGATGTTTACAACATCCTATCGGTTTTGTCGTACCATAACAAGCAAACAAGGTTTGCAGGTTATTCGATCCATGTTTGGATTGAAGCAAGCATAGGTTCTTGGAATTATCATTTTGATGTAATCATAATGGAGTATGATTTAATTCAAAATGAAAATGATTCTTGTGTATATAAGAGGGTTAGCGGGAGCGCACTGACAGTGGCTGTCCTATAAATAATGATAATATGTCATTTCTTGGAAATGATATTCCCATAAAACTATTGGTGAAAGCTTGGCTTTCGAATACTCTCCGAGAAATCGTACATTGAAAAATGTATGCGACCTGGTGTCTCATACGCGTTGAGCATATGGATTCACAAACAGGCCAATCCAAGTGATAGTCACTGGATTGATGTTAAGAACATACTTAGTATCTTAAAGATTTAAGGATGTTGTCTTAAACTATGGAGAATGAGAACTTGAAGTGACTGGGATCACTGTAGCAATTTTCTTAACCGATAAAGACGACTAAAAGTCGAAAACGGTACTATAAAGTTTGAATAACAGAACAGTAAGCTAGAAATCTTCCAAGCAAGATACTGTTACCGAATAAACAACAAATACGGGTTATTGCTGCAGCTGAGGCAGCAATAGAAGCCATTTGAGTCGATAATAAATCTAATTAGATTAGATGTAGTTCTGTTAGCAGCTGAGCTAGGCTGCAGCACAAGCTAAAGAATTAATGGTCTCATCAACGATCCAGATATATACTTCGATATTCATCTGATTCGTTCGGATCATACATCGTGGCGATGTGATGATCGTATAAATCGCATCAGACGATAATCATGCAAATCCGCTGACGAAAGCATTTCTCAGCAGTTTGAGCCAACCGTACATAGTTCGAGTGTCAGACACTCGAGTGACTGGCTATAGGCCAAGTGGGAGGTTGTTGGACAATTATGACCCATAACATCACTATTTGTACAGATCATGGTGTTGTTGTATAAATTAACTATGTGACAAAGGAGATTGCACTCTTATCATTTGAGATTAGATCACCTAGATATATAAATGATAGGAGGTCCCTATGATTTGTTCCTAGATTGAGAATGATATGAGACAGTATACGTCCACGAAGGATAAATCATTAAATATCCCTAGTCAGAGTATTATCGAGATTGGACATCGATAAATACGTAAAAGACTAGTATTACACTTGTGCGCGTTGTGAGGGCACAACGACATAGTTCTCATATATTTGGGTATAGGATACTTATGCAAGTGTAATAGGAGGTTGTGTTTTACCGATGGTACGGGAAACAGCTTCTCTCTGGATAGACCCCCTTGGAATTTCATTGGTAGTATGACTATGTGTCTATGGAAATCCGAAATCAGGGTAGGTGTATTTGGTCTTAACCTGAGACTTGCACCACTAATACTTGCGACAATCAATATACTTTGGTTTGGTCGTCCAGGGCTTTAACCGGTTTCTGCGTACGCCTCTTTTGGGTATATCGAGAATCGTAGTATGTTGGGTGTGATGTCAAGACGGAAGTGTCACTCCAGTCATTTGGAGATGATGATCGCGTATGGATGCAGAACTGGTTCTCTAAAAAGGTTGCAACCGTCGGGATAATATGACTTGGTCATGATTATCCGATATTAAAGAGACTAGTTGCTCGTAATCCGATATATGCTTCGTACGGGGCAGACACTGTACCAGCCCCAGGCCATGCATGTGATCATCCAATACTGGATCGAAATACGCAATACTACGTATACTACGCCTGATATAGATCTTTATTCCTGTAAGGATATTTCTGGAGAATTGGGTAGGCATGACACTTTGCTAAAAGCCAACATTGTCTTGTAAATCAGTATAAACGTAGTACCACGTACTTACATGTTCGGATAGTCCGACGACCGAATTTACTGCCAACATATCCGGGGATCTCATGGGTCGCTTCCCGAAGATTCACCGATGACGTATGACTCACACTTTTAATTAATCTGGGATTAATTAGATGAGAGAGAAAATTAATCTGGGATTAATTGCGGAGATATTTTATCTAGGATAAAATATCAATTAAAGAGAGAAAATGATTAATTTGGAATTAATCAGTTAAATTAATATATTCAATATATTAAATGAAATTGGATTTCGACGCGGAATTGAAATTAGATTTTAATTCGGGCGAACGAATTAATTTAGAATTAATTCGTTAGCGACGGGAATAGTGATTTCGCTAGGCATAATCATTTAATTGAGTAGCAACGGAAAATTCGTTAATTTGGAATTAGCGAACCCGAGCCCGGGATTATTTGCGAGCGCATTCGCATTTCGAATTCGAGTGGGGCACTCAAGTCAAATCAAGTGTCAAATCGCTAGTCGCATCAAGCGTCAAATCATTAGTCACTTTGAGTGATGTGACAACTTGTCACTTGATTTGATAGATTGATGGATTAATGGATTGATGTAGTGGTTGGCATTTATGGCTTTTATTGTTTAACTTTTTAAAGCCAAATATTTGGTATATGATTTGGAAAATCAATTACCAAAACACATTATATTTATCTCTCTCTCTCCTCCAACTTCTCCCTCTCTCACGCCCATGGAAGGGCTGATTTTCTTTATGGTTTGGCAGCTCACTGCCGTGAGTCAAGAAGGAAAAGGGAAGCAAAAGTCGCAATTTTATGGGAAAATCAGGAGTGCTAGCACACTACGAAGTCATGCGAAGGTGATAGGGAAGTCCACCCATGAGCTTGGGAATCGTTTGACGAAGCTTGGAGCTCACCCATGGCCGAATTTGGAGGACTGCAGTAAGCTCACTGCCGTGAGCTGTTGGAGGCACAAATTCAAGTTTTGTTCGTTGTCGCGTCGCTCAACCG
The DNA here is from genome assembly GCA_019454045.1 of Zanthoxylum bungeanum. Lineage (NCBI taxonomy): Eukaryota > Viridiplantae > Streptophyta > Magnoliopsida > Sapindales > Rutaceae > Zanthoxylum > Zanthoxylum bungeanum. The sequence goes on along the minus strand of SKCR01027692.1, from coordinate 225,430 downwards.
ATCAATGTGAGTATTCCGCAACTCCGTGATGTATTCGCATGTTTATTTCTTGCTTTATAATCGATCATCGGGCCTTAGAGATCTGCAACACTGTTGGAAATTTAGCATACGATATGCGGCGGAAAATTAAAATTTTTCAATTTTAAACATAAATTTCCAATCAGAGATCATAATTAATTATTCATGCTTCATGATAATATTTATAAATAAAAACGTACCTTAAACCTTTAAGTAATCCTCGTACCGCTCCTCGTAAATTCTTTAGAGCCACCCACACGTTTGGCCTCCAACGGTATCACACAAAGCAGAGAGTTAAGGATTTTGGATTTCTCAAATCCAATATTATATAAGTGTCTTTTCTTTGGTGCTAGCTTAAGAAAAGAGATTTGTGTTAGGGTTTATGGAATATTGGGAATAAAAGAAATTTTGGTTAAAGAAAATTCAAAATTTTCCTTTATTTTTTTTTCTTTCACACGTGAAGGCAAATTTGATTTGCAAATTTCGCTTCAATTTGTTGTGTGTTAAGTTAATGACAAAAGGGTTAATTTATAGGCTTTTGATTTGAGTTGTTTTAATTCCAATCAAATTAGAATTAATAGGATAAGATTTAATTCTAATCAATAGGAATTTTAATCCATCCTAAATAAATAATCATTATCCTAATTTATTTAATTAAATTAATTAAATAAAATTTATCAATTCTAATCAAATTAGAATACTATAAATCTGAAATTATAATTTAATACAAACACTTTGCTAAATTATATTTCAGCCCTTATACTTTTGGAAATTATAAAATGACCCCTACACTTTTGGAAATTACGAAACAGTCTCTAATTTCTAGATTTGCACCTTGGTCCTAAAATTTCTACTCTATTAAATCATGGCTATTAGAACATTGACTTAAGTTGATAATATATATATATATAGAGTTTCTGAAACTCCTTTCAGAACTCGCCATGGCCATGGACTTATATTATCACTTATGTCAAATCGCGCCTCTTGGGATATCGACTCTATGTTATCCAGAGCGGCGAATCCTCTATTGATCACTCAATATCTTCGTACGTTTTTCATATTGCCCAATCATTACCCTATACGCAATCTCGCTATGGACTACGGAGGTGTAATGTCAAAGCATATATGATCCACATACAAGATGCCATGGAGATCTCAAGTTTAAGGATCATTCATACTATCGTACAAAGAGAAATCCCATAGACATGTGGATAACACTCCATATGGGTTCTCAAGCGGGTCAGTTCGATTTACTTGTTCTCCAACAAGCATCCATATGTTAGACTAAGTGAACACTTTCACTAGTAGCTTATGAGATCAGCTACATTCATTCGATAAAGAAGCAGACATAACATATGCCGATCTAAACCGAATCTATCAATGTCCTGCGTTGATAATCCTACGATCGGGAACATTTAAGAATGACTGGATCTCATAAATTAAAGTAACTTTAATTCCTTTAATCATCATTCTAAGGACTTTATTTTACAAGTAGTCAAAATTGCTTATAGACAATACTTATAAATAAACCGTCAAATTTTATTAATCAATGCAATAATATAAAATTACATATTTATCCCTATTGGATCTAGGGCATATACCCAACAGGACCGGCCTCATAAAACTTAAACAATTTCTAAAATTTTAAATAAAGTAATTTGCACAATCAATCAATTAGATTAGAGCTCATGTAGAACATATAATTGGATTCACAAACAGGGAGAAAAAAAAAGGGTGATTGGTAATATTGGGAATGCAAATTTATTTTGAAGAGTGATTTCAGTCCTCTTCATTATCAAATTTCCCACTTCATGCCCACCATTCACTTTCAGCAGAAATAGAAATGAGAAGGAACCTAAATTTTTGCTGCTTCAATTGGTTTCCTTCCATGAGCATAGTTGTCATAAAGGATGCCACTATAATCTTTCACTGTCTTGTACAATCTTGGACTTGCCTCATTCACAACTCCATTCACTGGTTCAATCTCTTTATTCTGATTCGGATAACAAAACATGACCATAGACATTCTTTCCCTTTCTGAACTGGTCACTGCTCTATGTATTGGACTTTTGAATATTCCATTACTCATTATCTACAGTTTATAACTTTATGTCATGATTTCACAAAATAATAATAATAACAATGCTTAATTAAAGGAAAATTATCAATTGTATACTCAATGCTTAACACATTATAAAAAATATACATATCCTTGATCTTTTTTCACTGATCCATCCCGAAATTGAAAAGTGTAACAAACGTCCATTTTTCAATCGAATACCAAAATTGAATACACTTTTGATATATTTTTCAATTTTTGGATTGATCGGTAAAAAGAATAATTCAAGATTTATATATTTTTGATAACGTGTCAAACATTAAGTATACGATTGATATTAAAACACATACTTATAGACATTGAATATTAGAAATTACCTCCATCTGATCGCCAACATTTATAACAATAACTTGTGGAATGGGTGGAACTCTATACCATTGATTATCTTTCAGGAATTGGAGTCCTTCCACTTCTTTATCTTGCAATAGATAAGTAAATACTGATGAATCTGTATGCGGCTTGAGACCTATAGCCAAATCAGGCCTTGGACATGGAGGGTACAAGTTGAACATTGTAGTAATTGATTGGATCCAATTGGGCCCAAAAACGCATCCATAAAGCCCAATGCGACTAATGGACCTTTAAAATTTAATTGGGCCTAATGGGCCTAAATTGATTTCTGGGCTTATGGGGTAACTCCCGGATTGGACTTGGTTATTGGGTTCGACCCGAGTTGACCAAAAGTCCACGCCTTAAGAAATTAATTAAAAGCCCATTGGACTTTAATTAAATTGACGTTGGACGTTAATCAGGCTTTGAGACCCGTAGTGATTAAATTTGGAATTTAAGTCGTAAAAGTTCATTAATAAAGTGTAGTATTTAATTTGGAATTAAATAGCGAATTAGTATTAATACAAATTGAATTGGATTTAATTATGTAGTTTAATTTAATTCGAGAATTCGTACTTTGAGTACTTATTCGCTAAAACGAGTTTGACTCGAGCAAAATCAAATCATTGTTTGAACATTGGATGGTCACTAATATCAGATTAATTAATTTGATTAGATTGATTGATAACATGCTTGTGTGAATACGTGATTGCGATGCATGAATAATGTATATCAGATGGATATTAGATGGGTGGGGCAATTTTAGAAATTGTTGTAATAAATTTGGAATTTATTAATTGGACCTGCGTGTCCAGCCTTATTACCTCCTTATTCTTTGTATTCTCTTCTCACCTATTCCCCTCAATGTAAATGAGGTTTCTTTAGAAGTGTAGTGTAACGGGTAGAAGTAAATACTTGTGCTAGCGGGACAGAGAAATGGAGAGATTTGATCTAGGATCATTGCGTAAAGTATCCATCCGCATATCATTATTATTTTATTCATATACGCTTTATTATGTGTTTAGAATGCATGTTTAAGGGTGTATGATGATGAGACCTTAACAAAGATAATAAATTGGTTGCCAATTTGCACTCGAAAAACCCTCACAAATATTAAGCGTTTTTCCTTCCATTGAGTGATTCTTACTCAAGATCCGAGACTGGCATTGGCTTGTTGGCCAAAGTCAAGGCCTTTGTCCATCGAGGATGTGTTTGAATCACGAAGGCTTTGTTCCATATGGTGTCTTGTCCAAGTTGTGGTTTGTTGGCCAAAGTCAAGACCACTTCTTGTCCATCGACATTGATTACGAAGCTTTCCATGGTCAATGGGTCGCGCTTAACTGGGATCACTAAGTTTGTTGTGCCAAAGTCAAGGCTTAGTTGATTCAGAGGAAAAAGGTTAGGCAATACATTGGATGTATTGACATATATAAGATATATGTTTCTGACTTGGATGTCCCCCTACTGGATTTAGGAATTGGATTGGATCCAATCGATCTTAGAGATCTACCTAGTTAATTATCATACAATTTGTTGGCCAAAGTCAAGATTGTCTGATATTTAACGGGATCTTAGCCCACTAGGAAACACGGTTTCCCGAGTACTCGACATAGGGTTAGAGGCTCGCCGAAAAATAGTGGGAGGCAAGAATTGAATTTGAAATATTCGTTTAATTACTTGCCATACGCGCTCAAACAAATATCATTCGTCATATAAATTAAATGTTAGTTGGACTAATATTTAAATTGTTGTTTTAATTAACAGTTGGACTGTATTCAAACTATTCATTTATAATTGGTTATATAATTAAATTATAGTAATCAATATATTTGATTTAATTAATTAAAGTTGATTAAATAGTTGGACTATAGTAATCATTATAATAAATAGTACCTATATCGTTGATTAAATAGTTGGACTATTAGAATCAAGATAGAAATTGAAAGATTGACAATTAAAACATAATCCTAGGGAAAATGTATTTAAATGGTTTAATTTTCAAATTGGGAATAAAAATTTCAGGATGGTCTTGGAATCTGATAAGTTACTTTATTGATAAAATAACATATTAGGCCTAAGCCCGGAGTTAAGGAAATAGTAGAGCATAATCTTTGGAAGATTTATGTGATGATAACTTTAGTGTTTAATCTATTAAGCTTGTCAAGTAGAATCATTAATTTCTTAATCAGAACTAAGGATTAGATCCTTAAAGTATGATACTGAAATTGAAGGATCTTTATAGATCTATTTTAGATTTTAGAAGTACTAAATTGCAATAATAACTCTTGGAGAGTTAATGATTATTCTCAAGGAGATAAAGTCAAAGTTTGCAATGAGGCAAGTAGCGCAAGGCGCACCTTACTTAGATATTCTAGAAACCCTGGGCTTGGCCAAAGGCTTCTGGAGTGTTGAAAAGGGCAAAGGTAAAATCATTATAATCTTCTAGGAAGATAAAGGACATATCCCAAAATGTCTGCCTAAATTGTGGCAAACGGGATCGCGAAAGCGTGACTGCCGTTTGGACAAAGCAGACATGAAGGAATTGAAGAACGAGCAAGCCTCTGACTTCAAATATGTTTATCATAAATATATTCACTACTAGTATTAAAATTGGATTTTAGATACTTAGTGTGATATATATATATATATATATATATATATATTGATGTTCAGAATCTGCTATGAGCAGGATACTGACATCAATTGAGATTAATCTGTGGATTGGAAACGGGACGAAAGTCTTGTTTTAACCGTAGATACCTAAGTTTAAGAACTACCTTCGGGTGTGTACCTAAGTTTGGAATCTGTTATAATGTAACTAGTTTGACTAGATACATTATCTCTATATCAGTGTTTAATCCGTCGCAGATTGACCTTTATATTCTAGAACACTAAAGTGTTTCATTATATAAAGATGATATTGAGATAAACACATTAGATGTGAATAACAGAATTTATATTTTGAATATAAATAAATCTCAAATGTAAAACATGACAAACAAATAGCTCAAACTAATTTGATCAGAAGAAATATATTGTGGCATTGTTGTCTGGGACACAATCTAAACAAGAATCGTTAGGAAAGCCCGGCCCGGGCCCGGGCCCGAGCCGGACTTTCATTTTAAGGCCCGGCCCGGCCTTTTAAGCCCGCGGGCCGGGCCGGGCCGGGCCGTGGGCTTTTTTGCCACCCTTAGATCACACAATATTTTCTTTGCATCATAATATGACTTAGGCAGTTCACTGTCAAACGATAACATTTGGCCAAGTAAGTTTAGCATCATATCAATATTTTTGTTGGTCATTATGTTCATCACTTTAATATGCAATAGTTTCACAACGAAATTCAAGATCGACATACCAGCACCTTCAAATGATATTTTTTATGCCTCTTCAAGTAGTTGACTAAAAAAAATTTGATCATTTCCATCTAACATTGGTATGTCACCGCCAACACTATGACCGACTTGTGGACCTTGTAAGTCGCATAAAGAATCAATTATCTCCTCGTTTACAAGTTGATTGTAACTACTACTCCCTTCACATGAATCAATAAACCATGATTGAGAATTACACTGCTCACCATGATAAATCCACGTACGGTAAGTTGATGATATTCCCGATATGTATAAATGATTGTAAACTTCATCTAAACGTTTCTTTTTCCTATTCAAATAATTTATACATGGACACCGAACACGTCCTTCTACATCAATGTGTTGCTTTGCCGCTTCCATAAACTCATAAACTCCATTACGGTATTCAAAACTCAATTTATCCACCGAACTCATCCAATTTCTATCAATTTCGGCAAAATATCTACATATAAAAATATAATTGTTAGACATTATTTTAAACTCATCAACATCACCAATTCATTAATTATTTATTTAAGCGTACACATAATTAATTAATTACAAAATAAACTAATCTTATATATATATATATATATATATATATATATATATATACGCATCATATATAATCAACTAACACAATGTATAAATAAAGATAATAAAAAAATTAGAACCATAACTTTTTAATAATAAAGTTATAAAATATAATTATTAGATATTATAAAAAATTCTATATTTATTTTATATAATAAAATTATAAAATTATAATTATTAAACATTATATTAAACTCATCAACATCATCAATTAATTATTTATTTATTAAACATACACATATTTAATTAATTAATGACAAAATAAACTAATCTTACTCACATATATATGCATCATAATCAACTAGCAACAACTTAACTAACTAACAAAATGTTTATAATAAACATAATTATAAAAATTAAAATCAGTATTTTTTTTAGAGAGTGTTGATAGTGTTTTCAGGCACTATAACATTTAAGACAGTACGACAAGGACAAAAGGGTAATTCCCTGACCGTTTGAGAAGACCGACCACAACATGAGAAGACCGACCACTTTGGTTCGGAGGACCGAGCACTATAAGGTCGGCAGAAACATCCTCAGCATAAAAGATTTTCATGACCGACCTCATGAAGACCGACCAGACAGCGAGCCGTGTTCAAGATAACAACACCCCATTCATTGCGGATAAGATAAGCAAATTATCCTACTCTCACAAGGAGAATAAGTCAGAATCCAAGAAGGAATAAGAAAAGAGAAGGCAGTACTAGACCAGGAATCCTTACAAGAAGAGAAGATTGAGTCCAAATAAGGATTCTTGTACAAATAGGAGTCTGATTTCTGTATTATTATAAATAGGAGGGTAGAGCATGTGTAAGAGGCATCTTAAAAATCATCACCAAGGTTAGTGATCGGAATCATCAAGCTCTGATTTGTAAAAGAAAAAGGAGAGACCCGAGAAGTGTATTTGAGTAATAAAAAGTACCACCCTGTTCTTGTCCGTGGACGTAGGTCGGATCCCAAAATCCACCGAACCACGTTAAATCTCCTTTCGATTGGTGTGTTTTCCCGTCTCTCGCTAAATTTGCTTTTGGTCCCCCGTAACCAAACAAATTCACCGTTGAAGGAGGATTGCCTCGGAGGTGATATTCCCATATTACCCCGAGACCAAAATCCACCGTCAACAGTTGGCGCCGTCTGTGGGGAACTCTACAAAAAGCAACTCGCGTAATAAGACAAATGACGGAAGGCGGAAACCAACAATCATCAGGGAGCTCGGCTGCAGACTGGATGGAAAAGATCGAGGAAAACCTTAGGAAAGAAAGGGAGGAAAACCAGACTCTGCTAAAAACCATAGTAGACCGGTTGGAAAGGATGGAAGGAGCAAACGACGGAAAATTCGAGGCCGGGGCTAGCCGGCGAAGGAACGAGATAACAGAAGGAAAGAGAATTGTCGATACAAGCGAAGACGACAGACCCCGGAGGAGGGAACCCTACAGGGTGAGATCCGTGGTAGTGCAGAGAGATTCCCAAACCGAGGACACATGGGAAGAGGAAGATGACAAATCATCACCAGACTCCTCCTACGATAGCCCTCACAGTACCCGGGGAAGAGGGAAAGAACATACCGAAAAGGTGCGAGAAGACACCGACCCTGAGAAGCGCCACTCCCGAGGTAGCAGAAAGAAAAGAAACCACAGGGGGCAGCATGGAACCAGAAACAGCGGCATGAAATCTTGGTTACGGGAGGAGCTGGTCAAATGGGGAGTATACCCCAATACAAACAGAGGGGATATCCAGGACGTCAAAGATGAGTCCCCCCTCACGGAGGAAATAAAATCGGAGAAATTCCCGAAGAGATTCAACATGCCGACCATGACATCGTACAAAGGCCATACCGACCCTAAAACCCACATTGAAAGTTTCACCCTGCTGATGGAGGTGCAAGGGGTAACAGGGGACGCCATCTGCAAAGTGTTCCCCCTAACTCTGGCCGGACCAGCCATTCTATAGTACAGGAGCTTAGCCCCAAGAAGCATCAGCAGCTTCACACAACTGAAGAAGTCATTCATACGACATTTCAAGGGGGCTTGTGTCCCCAGAAAGACGATTGGAGAACTCCGGCTCATGAAGCAAGGAGACGATGAACCTCTGAAGATATTTATTGAAAGGTACCATAATATGGTACTCGAAGTCGGAGGGTATGAATCCCCTGAGGCCCTGGAAAGCTTGAAAGGAGCCTTGAGGGTCGGAAGACTATGGACCCACCTAAGGATCCAGGACACCCCGGACTACGCCACCGCCCTGGAGGTGGCCCGGAAGTTCGTTTTGTTAGAGAACGAAGAGAAAGTGTCCCGGAAAGGGAAAGACATCAGGGATAGAACCACAAGGGAGGGCGCCCCCCACCGAAAAGAAAAAGAATCCAGAAGACCACCCCCGAAACACAAAGAATTCAAGCCACTGCACCGGGACAATCAGGAGAGAAGGGCGCCGACCCAAGTAAACCACGTGGTCAGGGAAGATGCATACATTCCCCTAAAGAAACCACTGGGATAAATTGTCATGGAGATCCAGGGGAAAGGCCTCTTAGTGGAACCCGACCAAAGGAGGTTCCCCCCGGACAGAAGGAACTAAAAGGCTTATTGCGTACACCACAACTCCAGAGGACATGCAACGGACAGATGTAAAGATCTGCGAGAACAAATGGAGGATCTAGCACGAAACGGGTATCTGAACAAATACATTGACCACGAGGTTATGACGACCAGACAAAGAGCATGTGGCCGCCAGTTCAACTGAAAAAAGGGCAGTTTGTCCCCGTAACATGAATAAAAAACTTTCAAAAAAAGGTTCTCGTCCACTTTCTTAAACATAAATAGAAAGACCTACTCGAAAACTGGGGACAAACTTAGCACCTAAATACAAAAAGAAACGACCAAGCAATAAAGACTTGAGCAGCTCGGGTCTTGACCTTGCCCCACCGAGGTCATTCAGTTATCCGGCTCGGGACCGAGTTACGTCCCACCGGGTCATGCATATTGGTCTGGGGACGGGACATTCCCCCAGAGCCAAGCACCTCTCTCAGCTCGGGGTCGGGTTACGTCCCACCGAGTCATGCGTAGTGGTCTGGGGACGGGACATTCCCCCAGAGCCAAGCACCTCTCTCAGCTCGGGGTCGGGTTACGTCCCACCGAGTCATGCTCATTAGTCTGGGGACGGAACATTCCCCCAGGGCCAAATGTCTCTTTAGCTCGGGGTCCTCAGGGGCATACTCGATGCATAGGATCCGTGAGTAGCATAGCACAGGGAGGGATGATGCCCCCGTGACGATTGCTTACTCCAGTGTTACCGAACATAAGGAGGAACATGCCCTTAATGTGTCGAACACTCTTCTGATCCTCACCTGCCCGATGCAATGGATCCGTGGGAAAGCATAGCACGGGGGATGATGACACCCTCGTGACGATTGCTAGCTCCGTGATACCGGGCCTAAGGAGGAATATACCCTTAGTATCCCGGACACTCTTTTGATCCATTCATCATCCAGATCTGTGGGAGACACAGCACGGGGAGGCGTATACCCCTGTGGCGTGTGCCTACTCCAGCGTGGTAAGGAGGAGCCCTCATACAATACACAGGCTCCCCAGTGAACCAACGTGTAGAGGATGTGCCCTTACCATTCAAACGCTCTTCTGATCCGAATCCTGGTTCGCCGGGACACTGAATTGAAAGATTCAGAATTGTGTTTTGGAGACCTCGAGCAGGACGCTGTTTCGAGGCATCCATGTTGTTGTTTATGCTTGCAAACGTTTTTTATTTTTGGGATAGGTGCTAAGTCACCCCCGCTTTTTTATTTTCCAGAAACTTGTTTTTGTTTTCCGCCGGTCTGAAAGGGGGACGCCCGTGCCAGATTCGGTAGGGCTTCAAAGGTTGATTCATTTCCCCTCTACAAGTCCCAAAGATTAATCGGCTCGGGGCTGGATTCGTTCCGCCGAGGCCACTTGTTACTCAGCTCGGGGTCGGGTTATGTCCCACCGAGTCGGTCTTCGTTGGGCTGGGGAGGTAACAATCCCCCAGAACCAAGTGTTTCACTCAGCTCGGGGTCGGGTTACGTCCCACCGAGTCAAACTCCTTTGGTTTGGGGAGGTAACATTCCCCCAGAACCAAGTGTTTCACTCAGCTCGGGGTCGGGTTACGTCCCACCGAGTCAAACTCCTTTGGTTTGGGGAGGTAACATTCCCCCAGAACCAAGTGTCTCACACAGTTCGGGGTCGGGGTACGTCCCACCGAGTCAGACCTTTGGACTGGGGACGTAACATTCCCCCAGGTCCAAATTCCTTCCACAGCTCGGGGTCGGGGTACGTCCCACCGAGTCAGACTTTTGGACTGGGGACGTAACATTCCCCCAGGTCCAAATTCCTTCCACAGCTCGGGGTCAGGGTACGTCCCACCGAGTCAGCCCTTTGGTCCGGGGACGTAACATTCCCCCAGTTCCAAATTCCTTTATCAGCTCAGGGCCCGGTTATGCCCCTCCGCCTCGTGTTAAAACCCGAAAGGTCTCGGAGTATTCAGGCAAGCAAGAGAAACAAAAAAAGATAAAGTGTACATAAATATATGTGTGTATGTCAAAATACAAATTGTAATGTTATTACAAAAAGATAAAGTGTACATAGGGCCCCGGCAGGGTTACCCTTTCTCATTCAGCCCGCACAGGGGCATGGAACTTCTTCCCCAGCTGGCTCAGATGGCGGGAGAAGCGGCTCGGCATCGGGAGGAGGAATCTCAAGACAGTCCTCACCGGCGGCAGGAACCTCAGGTCGTTCTTCATGGGGAGCCTCTGAGGCCGGAATGACCGAAATGGGAGCAGGATCCATCACCTCCTCAGATGAGGAAGGAAGCCACTTCCGAAACTCCTCCTCGGAAATATCCCCCTTGCAATAGCTGATGGCCGCATAGATAGGGTCCATGTTCAGACTCGGCAGCACCATCGGTATCATTTCAGCACAGTCACCAACTCCCTCAAGGCGGATGGCCTCCTTCTCAGCCTCAAGATCGGCCTCTCTCTCCTCAAGCTCGGCCTCTTTCCTCTCAAGGACATCCCGGGCCCGCGCCATTTGCTCTTCATTGGCCTTCAATTTGGTTTCAGCACTGGCCACCTTTGCCTTCAAAACACCAATCTCAGATTGGGCAGCTTTCAAGTCCTCCCGGGCATTGTCGGCAAGCTTTCGCTCCAGGGCAGCAGCGGCCTTAAGAGCCTTATTAGTTTTAAAGTTCTCAACGGCGGTCGCCTCATGATTCTTTATCACCTCCTCCCGGTCGGCCAGTTTGGCTTCCACTTCTGTAAGATGATTCTGAAGCCTCTGAGCTTGACCACCCTCGGACAAAAGACTCAGAAGGAGGTCTTTGTTTTTCGCCATAAGATAAGTAGCCTGCACGAAAAGCAAAAGAAGTCAAGATATGATGTGAAGAAAACCGAAAACCAAAGCAAGAAAAAAGAAAAATAAAAACTACCTTTGCCATCTGAGAACTCATCTCGGTCACAACGGCTTCAGGAGAGATGTCCTCATACCTAGAGACCTCCCCGGGAGGAATCACCTCGGCCAATTCGTTGAAAGCCGGCACCAAATGGGAAGTGGCCTCCCGGATGCTTTCTCCCAAGTCATCCACCCCGGGGATCACAGAGCCCTTCCGTTTCTTGGAGGAGCCTTCAGATGACTTCTTCCCCCTACGGACGTCCTTCTTCTTGACCGGAGCAGCCTCATCCTCTTCCTCCTCTTGAGCTAACTCGGTCTCCTCAGACCCAAACTGACGCCTCCTCTTCCTAAGGGGCTTCGGTGGACTGACAAGGCGAGCAGATCCTGATGATTGCACGCCAGAAGGGGAAGATTTCCCCCGAGCACCCGTTTGAACTTGTCCTGGAGACACCTTCTCAACAAGATCAGGCCGTGCCCGGGAAGTTCCAGCATCAGCGCGGCCGGTCTTCTTCATGGTACCCGATAACTTCTCAAGAAACTTTGGCCTTTTTGACATGCCTACAAAAAGCAAAAGCAAAAAGAGAAATCAGGACCCGAGCATATAAACAGAAGAAGAAAAAGGAAGAGAGACATCAAAATAAACAAACAGGGAAGACAAAACAAACAGCAGACATCTACATATCCGACCCGAGACATCCGTGGGGACAACCCGAATAAGGCCAGACTCAACAAAAACCGCCTCATTAACCAACTCCCTCCAGTGGGCGGCATACCGACGAGCCCAGAATACTCGCCGCTGGACCTGGTGGGAAACTTTGGGAGCATCCCTCCAACAGGCTAAGAAGAATAGAAGAAAAGGGTAAGAACCCAAACAGAGAAAACAAAAGGAAGAGAAGCTAAAGGTCGATATCCTAACCTCCCGCCCTGAAGATATCCGGCACCAAGGTCTCCCCTTCATCCGACAACAGGGACCGTCCCCAATCCCCAGTAGCCCAAAACCAGAGATCCTTGAAGTTCTTATTGGAATCAGGAAGCTTCTGGACGATGTTCAAAGAGCTATTGTAAGCGGAAAGATAATACCAACCATGATGAGCTTTTGGGTTGGCCTTCAGACGATACACCCTCTTCACCTCTTCAAAAGAGGGCTCCCCGAGCCCTGCCCGATGCCAAGCTGTGTACAGCCCGACCAAAATTCTCCAACTATTCAGACTCAGCAGACAAGGGGCGATTTCCATCTCGGCCAACATCCAAGCAAAATAAGGCTGGATCGGCAACCGCAGCCCGCACTCAAAGAAGATAGGAAGGAGTGCCACCGAGCCTTCGTCAGGTTGGCTGGCGCGATCCATGGGGCCGGGAACGTCAAGGGCGATGTCTATCGGAATGTTATACCGCTGTCGAAGAAGGGCGAGGTCGTCTTCAGTTATTTTTGAAGGACGGTTCATATCCAGAGCCGACGATCCAAGTTCACCGGGCTCTGGGTCCTTCCGAGGAACTCTCTGATGGTAGGAGTCGTTTTCGATCTCAGAGGAAGTAGGGGTAGTATCAAGGTCTTCTACACTGGGTGCCCCCGAACTCGAGGAGAGCTCTTCAACAGGGGGGGCTGAGGGTTTTGCTAGTCTTTCTGGGGAAGAACCACCGTCAGACATCCCTAAAACAAGGAAGGCAGGGGAAGTCAGTCTACAAGGAACTACTCACGGTTTCTATACTAACTAGGCAGGTAGGCTCTAAAGTACCCTAAAACAAGACCCGGCAAAACATAAATCTTTCCCTTTCAGACACGCAAGATATGCAAACAGACTCACAGCTTACAAGAAGAGAAGAGATCGCTCAGAAGACTTACTTGTTCTCCTCGGAAAAAACCGAAAAAATTGTACAGCACGGTTTAGCCCGTCCCTTATGTTTCACAGCAAAAAAAAAAAGAAGAAGGTCCGCGGTTGGAATCCGGGAACACTGAGTCGAAACGAATCACAGAGAAGTTTTCAGAAAGAAGGAGAAGTTGCCGAAAAAGATGGAACAGTAAAAGCCTCGCTTTCTTATAGTCATGACCGGGACGCTCATGACCGTTGGATCTGAAGGAAGAAACCCGGATGAATGCCATGTGTCAACAACAAAAGAGGACTCCCAAGTTTAAACGGACGGCTGAGATCACCCCACTGTGAAGACTCTTCTCCACGGTCGATTCATCCCCTCTTTTTGGCGGGAACCCGGCGGATGTTTGACAAGTGTCGAAATTGGAAGAAACCCTAAAGTTGATTTGATGGGCATTTAAGCGGACGTGACTGTTGCGTGTCTCAAGACGAAGCGCTGGAAAAGAGGCAACAAAGCATTTCTCGACCCCAAACCAAACTCCAAACAGAGCGAAACTGTTATGTAGTTCCCGGCACCAACTAGCACACTTGTTGGAACCGAGAACTAGGGGACAGATGTTGATGGTGTTTTCAGGCACTATAACATTTAAGACAGTACGACAAGGACAAAAGGGTAATTCCATGACCGTTTGAGAAGACCGACCACAACATGAGAAGACCGACCACTTTGGTTCGGAGGACCGAGCACTATAAGGTCGGCAGAAACATCCTCAGCATAAAAGATTGTCATGACCGACCTCATGAAGACCGACCAGACAACGAGCCGTGTTCAAGATAACAACACCCCATTCATTGCGGATAAGATAAGCAAATTATCCTACTCTCACAAGGAGAAGAAGTCAGAATCCAAGAAGGAATAAGAAAAGAGAAGGCAGTACTAGACCACGAATCCTTACAAGAAGAGAAGATTGAGTCCAAATAAGGATTCTTGTACAAATAGGAGTCTGATTTCTGTATTATTATAAATAGGAGGGTAGTAGAGCATGTGTAAGAGGCATCTTAAAAATCATCACCAAGGTTAGTGATCGGAATCATCAAGCTCTGATTTGTAAAAGAAAAGAGGAGAGACCCGAGAAGTGTATTTGAGTAATAAAAAGTACCACCCTGTTCTTGTCCGTGGACGTAGGTCGGATCCCAAAATCCACCGAACCACGTTAAATCTCCTTGTCGATTGGTGTGTTTTCCGTCTCTCGCTAAATTTGCTTTTGGTCCCCCGTAACCAAACAAATTCACCGTTGAAGGAGGATTGCCTCGGAGTGATGATATTCCATATTACCCCGAGACCAAAATCCGCCGTCAACAGAGAGATTAAACTTATATTATTTAAGTGAGAGTGATTCAAATATAAAGAAAAATAAAGATAGATGAAATAAAAATTACGTTGTGGAAAAGTTATAATTTTATTGAAAATTTACAGGAAAATTGTGTGTAAAACTTGAAGAGAAGAGAAAGAGTGGAGGAGAAAGAAGAGTCGGTGGTTTTGAGATTTTAATAACCCTTTAGTGTCGAATTTGTAAAATTCAACGCTAAATGTTAAGATTTTAGCGTCGAACATTATTTTCAATGCTAAATGTAATATGATTGTCGGTGAGTTTGTCAGAACATTTAGCGTCGAAAATAAAACCTCCTTTAACGTCGAAAAATAATATCGACGCTAAATGATTGAACATTTAGCGTCACATAGTTTTTTCGACGCAAAATCTTTAATTTTTAGCATCGAAATAATAATTTGACGCTAAATTATTTATTAGCGTCGAAAAACGTTTGGACGCTAAAGGTTTATTTTCTTGTAGTGTATGGGTGAAGCTGCAAAATATGTGAATTTACCATAACTTTATAATAAAATTAGTAAATTTAAGCTTTAGTAAATGAAATCTAGGGGTATAGGAGAAAGATGTTAATGTCTAAAAAATAACTATTTTATTCTAAATAAATTAGAAAAATTATTAATCTCCCTGTGTGGTCAGATTTTTAAATTTTATAATTAATCACAATTTAGATGCCAATATCCATATTGAAGTTAAACTGTATTTATCATCTAGATTTGGGATGCTATGGCTACTCCCAAAACAATTTAATAATTATAACTTCATAGCATCTCAGGGGACATAATCGAATTTACTAACATGCTAAATTATTTATATAAACATTAAATTTCAAATATTAGCAAAAATTAGGGAAGTAACATAATATGTCAAAACTGAAACATTGATTTCTTTTCTTAACAATACTTTGCTATTTAAATTTCCATTAATAATGCCAACTAGTAAACTACACTTTACCGTTGCTCAATCAAACAAAATATAATCTTATTTAATTCTATAGTACACCCAAAAAAAAAAAAAAAAAAAAAAAAGCAGAAAGAATAAATTAAAAACTGAAATTTTTTGCTTAACTTAAATGCAAAACTCAAGCCCAATTCACAAAACAAACCAACCCATGTATATAATTGAAAATAAATGTCCATCACATCCCTATCTTTTATTTTAATTTTTTCAGTACATCTATATAATTTGAAAAATATCTCAAAATTATTGTAATTTATGATGATCCCAACTACTTAATCTTTATCTTATGATTTATTATGATTTTATTATTTTGTAACTTATCTCTACCACAACTTCTCCATATAAAAATAGAGGAACCCCCTTTGTATTTTGAAATCAAAAAATCATTCATTAAGAATTAATAAGAAAAGCTCGCAGCTTTACAAGGTATTCTATTCTCTCTTTCGCTCTTATTTTACAATACGTTATCAGCACGAATTGTTCTTATTTCTTTTTTTTTTCCTCACTTATACTTTATAAGCAATACTGGATTAAGGCATTAGGCATGATCACGCAAAGCCTAAGCCTTTGATTGTCTCTCTCGTAAATTTACCTGAAGCAACTCATTCTTTCTTTGTTTGGTTCCTTCTTTGTAAGCCATCAGCTTTTGTTCATTATCCGCAATTCATAACGAGAGACATAAGCCTTTGTTCATTATTTGCAATTCATAACAAGAGCCATGAGCCACTGTTGATCATGCGCAATTCATGATGCGGTCTGAAGCCAATTAATTGATAATTATTTATTATTTCAATCAAGGCATGAAGCCAAATTTATTAAAACGAAAGCTGAATGATTTGAAAATAATCAATCAATGCCTGGAGCCTTTGCATGATCAGTCATCGCATACAACTATAGTACTGTGAACAATTGACATGAGGCCTCATGCCTGATTTACAAAGGCCTCACCATCATTATGTCAATTGAATTTTTTATCGATGAATGCGGCTTCGGTGTTGCCAACTCATCATCATCAATCTTGAATAAAGGCCTGAAGCCACTGGCTCGTCCAGAAAACTTGAAGTTTTTTATTTCAATCTTAAAATTAGAACCCGTAGTTCGGATTCAGAACCTGAAGTTCCGAATCTCAATATTAGAACCTGTAGTTCTGATTCAGAACCTGAAGTTCTGAATCTCAATATTAGAACATATAGTTCTGATTCAGAACCTGAAGTTCTGAATCTCAATATTAAAATTAGAACCTGTAATTCTAATTCACAACCTGAAGTTATGAATCTCAGTATTAAAATTAGAACCCGTAGTTCTAATTCAGAACCTGAAGTTCTAAATTTTAATCTTAAAATTATAACTCGTAGTTATAATTCACTATGTTATTCTTTTATTTATTATTAGTTTAACAAATTAATTATTTTTTATGAGTATGCTATGTGGTTGCCATTAATTTGGATCATCCACATCAGAAAATAAAAGGTGGATTTCTTTCAATTAGTGCGACTAGAGACAAGTTTTCTCAGAATCTACAATAGACTGCTGAGAATAACCTTTCTCACTGTCATACTATAAAGGTCAAACCTCTATCGAGCTCACTTTGCTTTTGTTGCGCAAACAATTTGCACATCTTATGAACTATTCATACCGGAAGCTTAATCAAGTTCAAAACTTGATCGTAGTAAGCCATGAACAATCTTAGATATATGGTTCAATACTAATTTCCGAAATCGATATCAAATATCGCTCCCACTATAAGTTATAGGATAAATTTTCTTCAATAAGAAAACAACAGAATCATTAAGTATCAAATACTTTGTAAATGATTCCGACATCCTATTGGACTTATACGGAAGTTGTCTAAGGGTCTATTCATCTTATTAATTACGTAGTTCCACTTACATTTTATCATTCTTATATTTGACTTCAATAAGTCAAGTCTTTTTTGCAATCCTCAACATCCAATGTTAACCACTAAGAAACAAAATAATTTTATTACTCGAGATCGTAGAAAAGATATTCCATCAAATAGAATATAATATTATATTAAATAGAATTAATGATAAACCTTTCTCTCGTATCTCCGAGGTACAAGTACTTTCAATTATATAACCATTATACAAAAGAAAGTTTTTAAATCTCAAACTTTTTAAGATTCGAATTTTCTACTATACATATCATATATGTAACTGTAGAAACAAATGTAACCTTAATTAAATAGATGAATTAGTGTTACAGAAGCATAACCCCAACAGTATTGAAAACTAATTCGGAAACACTCAATATCAATGAATCAAATCATATAAGATTCGACTACTCCCACTGACCAATTCCATCAAAATGAAATCGTGGAAGTTTAATATTGAGTAAGAACCACATTCATTAAATAACTTCAGAACTAATTGCCTTAAATTCATGCGTTTGATCATATCAAAAATCTTTGAACAATTCAAACACTCACAATGAATTTTTATAGTTTTCAACACTACAGATAGAATATCTTTGAACCATTCAAAATATTCTATCCGAGTTTCATTAGAAACATATTGACAGTTCTTGAACAATTCAAGACGTTCAACATGTTCTCTATTAGAAACACGTAACTAAGTTACGAAAATTCATCAACTGAGTTACGAAGCAAAGAAAACTCTACAAGGCAATTTCTAATTCATTAAACTACATACATCCAATATATTAGTTTAACAAATCTTGTGGTTCAATGACGATCATTGGTTAAATGAGATTTAATCACTTCCTAAATACAATATTCATTAAATGGATAAGGATATATGGTGTGAACTCGTATTAGACCATCCTTTACCATACAAAACAAACATCCAATGCTTTTATGATAAAATCTCATAATGCACAGTTCTAAGTCATTTATGTTTTACCGAATATGTTCTTAATGCTTATCTTTCATTAATGACACTATTAGTCGCTTTAAAATATGTAACAACTATTTATACAGAATAAGTAACTATCCAATAATCACAAGTTTTGATATCAAATATCAAAACAGTTATTAAACATTATTTTAATTAACTAGACAGGAGATCCGGTATCCAATACCTACAGTTGTAGTATTGAAAGAATCGAAATTCTCTATACAAAACTATGTGTATCTTCTTTCTTAAGCATTATAATTTGTGTTCAATTATTCACAACATTTACAAATAATCGATTAGCAAATTGTGTCAGACACGTGACTTATAAAAGTCACTAAAGCCAAGAAACATCATTAACAGATAAATAAATACTAAAGGGGTTTTCTTAATGTCAGTCAAGAATTTCAAGACATGAACTGATTCGTGTCAATTCTTACTGCATAAGAAATAATTCTTACTAGATAACTATATCCCAAAAACATATATGTATTTAGATTACCTAATCGCGACTTAGAAACTAAGTCACAAACCATCTTGATTTTTCAAGAAAATCGGAACAACAGTTCCCGATGGTTTCAACTAATCTAACAATATCTAAGTCTACTGTCTTTCTAGAACCTATTC
This sequence comes from Zanthoxylum bungeanum, assembly GCA_019454045.1. Taxonomy (NCBI): domain Eukaryota; kingdom Viridiplantae; phylum Streptophyta; class Magnoliopsida; order Sapindales; family Rutaceae; genus Zanthoxylum; species Zanthoxylum bungeanum. Next base: position 205,949 of record SKCR01027692.1, on the reverse strand, counting down.
TAGAACTACGCAACCATAATCAAAGTCAGAAAACCTATATTCAAGAAATATAAATGCAGTGGATTAGAAGTATAATTCTATAAGCAGCATAGAATAAAGGAAAACGAAAGCAGTAAATTCCATAAAATTACGAACTGCCTGAGTTATGGATTTTTAACCCAGTAGTGTCTCCCACTACTTTACGTAATACTGTAATCCCCAATGGACAACGGGAATTCAATAATTAAATCGAATTCCATAGTGAGAGTATGATCCCATGAATATATTTTGACTCACAGCTTTGGCACGATCTCGCCTACATATATTCATTAGGTAGACAACATTTTGTCAATCACTCACCAGTGACTCCTGGTTTTGGTCCTGACCGTTTCTCGCTGTGACAGCTTTGGCATGTTCAAAGGGAGGCGTATCAAGGCTACACTTGTCAATGACAAACTCAAGCTATCGGTGTAGTCCTGGCAGCTTTGGCACGTTCAAGATTTCCACTTTCACTTGAATTTGTCCAGTATCAATATACAACCGGTATGGATAACAATCCTATAACTACACCCTCATAGATTCGGCACGATCTCGGATGCAGTTATAGAAAAATACCCATAAACCGTACTGACAAGACGGACCAAGAAATATGTATCCAATACATATTATTTAACAACCATATTTAAAAGCGGGGATTTTCCTATGTAAGTTTTAATCTACATCAAATGCAGAATTTTAATCTAAATCATTTTCTAAACATTTCAATTCCACCTATGAAATATAACTTAATTTAACAATTAAATTTCGTTACATTTTCGTTGGCGAAGAACCGAATAGTAAAGAAGCGTATATAGATACCTAGCATGTGCGGACATTAAAATTGGATTATATATCTAATATCAAGCATTAATAATGTAATGGATGAAGCATCAGACCCGCTTGTTGGGATTTTGGGCGATGGGGCGCAGCGGAAATGCGGGTTCGGGCGAAATCGTATTTTAAAACTTCTCAAAATACCAAATAAATTATTCAATATCTAATATGAATAATTTATTCATATTTCACCTAAACCTATTTATTTAATATCAAATATTAACATAAACATAGTTGAAACTTCACGAAACTTTTACGAAAACCCATTTTCCGCAAAATGGCCTAAAACACGTTTTTGACCGAATCGACTACCCGACACTTATGGAAACTGCCCAGGTCAGCTCCAATAGTGTCGGAGCAGTTCATGGGCTGCCCGAACAGTGATGGATTCACTGTTTGGACAACCGTCACTCGGTTGGGTCAAAATCCACCCGGTAACACCATTTTTAGCCGTTTTCACTTATTTCAAGTCGGAAACACTTTCCGGTAATTATGCAAACTCCCAAAACACATCCAAAATATTCAAAAGACACCAATTTCATCACAAAATCAGAATCATTTCCAATTAGCCCAATTACAACTTTAAAAGCCCAATTTCCAAAATAGGCCCAATTAATTAAATTACAAAATTCCAATTTCACAATTTAATTACTCAAAGTGTAATGCCAAAATTAATAACCCAAATTAAAATTTCCAAAACATCAATTAGCCTAATTAATTAAGCTCTTTAATATCAATTAGTGTCCAACACAATTGAATCAAAAATCAAAATCATTTCATGCTAGTAAGCTCTCGGCATTTTGGGGATTTTCATGTCCAATTCGGTTTTAATCCAATTGAATTACAAATCAACATTACCCAATCGTTTCAAGTCATCCAATGATCAACGAAACAAAAAATACCAAGACTTAGGGCACTATATAACTCTCGGCCAAGCCATAGATTTAGGCAAAAATTGATCCAATCAATATTTCATGAAATTGATCCAATCCAACTTCAATTAAATATCATTCAAGCATACTCAATCAAGTAATTTTATCAAATCATGCTCAAAATCAATTTACCCAATTTTAACCCTAAGTTCAAGTTTCATGCTCAACCGCGCTCTGATACCATTGTTGGGTTTCTACGGTCTAACTGGGATCGTTTTAAGCAATGAAACATACATGTGAATACTACAAGGAAGTTGCGGAATACTTACATTGAGCGGTTGAGCGATGCGACGAAGAACAAAACTCTCCAAGATCCATTGAAGCTCTCGGCAGTGAGCAGTTTCTGTCCTCCAAGTTTTCGGCCATCTTGGTCCTCCAAGCTCCAAGCTTTTGTGTTGTGATTCCAAGCTCACAAGTGCGGTTCCCTATCACTTTCGCAAGACCCCGAATGTGTGCCAGCACTTGGTAATTTTTGCCACAAAAATCACCTTGCTTCTCCTCTTCATTCTCGGCAGAAACCAGTGAAATGGAGGAAGAAATCAGCCCATTGGGCGAGAGAGGGAGAAGAAGAAAGAGAGAGTTGTGTTAGTTGGTAAAAAATGTGTATCTAATACACTTATTTGATTTTCAAAAAATCAAATAAAAATATACCATTTTGGTTTTCCAAAAAGTCAAGGCAATAATGCCAACCACTTCCATCAATCAATCAAGTGACAAATTGTCACATCACTCAAAGTGACAAGTGATTTGAAGCTTGATGTGACTAATGATTTGACGTTTGATGTGACTTGTGGGCCATACTTAAATTCGCAATGCGAGTGCGCCCGCAAACATTCTCGGGCTCGGGTTCGTTAATTCCAAATTAACGAATTTTCCGTTGCGACGTAATTAAATAATTATGCCTATCAAAATCATTATTCACGTCGCTAACGAATTAATTCTAAATTAACTCGTACGCCCAAATTAAAATCTAATTTCAATTCCGCGTCGAAATCCAATTTCGTATAATATATCGAATATATTATTTTATCGATCAATTCCAAATTAATCGTTTTCTATCTTTAAATGATATTTTATCCCAAATAAAATATCTCCATAGATTAATTTTCTCTCTCATCTAATTAATCCCATATTAATAAAGTGCGAGTCATACGTCATCGGTGAATCTTCGGGAAGCGACCCATGAGATCCCCGGATATGTTGGCAGTAAATCCGGTCGTCGGACTTTCCGAACACGTATGTACCTAGTACTACGTTTATACCAATTTACAAGACAATGTTGGCTTCTAGCAAAGCGACATGCCTACCCAATTCTCCAGAAATATCCTTACAAGAATATGTGATCTGTATCAGGCGTAGTATATGTAGTATTGCGTATTTCGATCCAGCATCGGATGTCACGTGCTAGGCCTGGGGCTGGAAATGTGTCTGCCCCGTACGAAGCACATATCGAATCTCTGGTAACTAGTCTCTATAATCGGATAATCATGACCTAGTCATATTATCCCGATAGCTGCAGCATATAAGAGAACGAGTTCCGTATCCTACATGATCATAATCTCCACTATGACTGGAGTGATACTTCCGTCTTGACATCACACCCAATACACTACGATTCTCAATATACCCAGAAGAGGCGTACACAGAACCGGTTAAAGCCCTGGACGACCAAAACCAAAGTACATTGATTGTCGCAAGTATTAGCAGTGCAAGTCTCAGGTTAAGACCAAATACACCTACCCTGATTCGGACTTCCATAGACACATAGTCATACTACCAATGGAATTCCGAAGGGTCTATCCAGAGCGAAGCTGTTTTCCGTACCATCAGTAAAACACAACCTCCTACTACACTTTCATGAGTATCCTATACTCAAATATATGAGAACTATGTCGTTATGCTCCCATAACGCGCACAAGTGTAATACTAGTCTTTTACGCATTATCGATGTCCAATCTCGATAATACTCTGACTAGGGATATTTAATGATTAAACCTTCGTGGATTGATACTGTCTCATATCATCTCAATCCAGGAACTAATCATAAGGACCTCCTATCATTTATACATCTTGGTGATCTAATCACAAATGATAAAAGAGCGATTTCCTTTGTCACATAGTTAATTTGTACAACAACATCATGATTTGTACAAATAGTGACGCTATGGGTCATAACTGTCCAACAATCTCCCACTTGGCCTATAGCCAGTCACTCAAGTGTCTTACACCCGAACTATGTACGGTTCACTCAAATTTCTGAGAAAAGACTTTCGTCAGCGAATTTACATGATTATCATCTGATGCGATTTATACGATCATCACATCGCCACGATGTATGATCCGAACGAATCAGATGAATAGTCAAAGTATATATCTGGATTGTTGATGAGACCATTAATTCTGTAGCCTGTGCTGTAGCCTAGCTTAGCTGCTAACAGAACTATATCTAATCTAATTAGATTTATTATCAACCCAAATGGCTTCTATTGCTGCCTCAGCTGCAACAATAATCCACTTTTGTTGTTTATTCGGCAACAGTATCTTACTTGGAAGATTTCCAGCTCACTGTTCCGTTATTCAAACTTTAGAATACCGTTATTACGACTTATAGTCATTTATATCGGTTAGAAAACTTACAGCAGTGAACCCAGTCACTTCAAGTTCTCCATCTCCATAGTATAAGACAACATCCTTAGATCATCTAAGATACTTAAGGATGTTCTTAACATCAATCCAATGACTATCACATGGATTGGCCCGATTGTGAATCCATATGCTCAAAACGTATGAGACACCAAGTCGCGTACATTTATTTCAATGTACGAGTTCTCGGAGAGTATCAACAACTTTTAGTTCTATCCCAGTAGATCTTTATTCCTAGAATAAAGGTTGTTTCTCCCAAGAATTCTACGGAGAATTTTCATGAAAGCCAATCTTTCACCGATTGTAATATGGGAATATCATTTCCAAGAAATGACATGTCATTATTTATTTAAGACATTTATTGTCAGTACGCTCTCACTAACCTCCTTATATACACAAGAATCAAGTTCGTTTTGAATTAAATCATATACCATTATGATTACATCAAAACGACAGTTCCAAGAACCCAATGCTTGCTTCAATCCATACATGGATCGATTAACCTGCAAACCTTGTTTGCTAGTTTTGTTTTGACAAAACCGTCAGGATGTTGTAAACATCCTCCAAAAGGTTTCCGTTAAGGAAAGCGGTTTTGGCATTTAGCTGCCATATTTCATAAATGAAACATGCAGCATTAGCAAGCATTTTCCAAATGGATTTACCGTGGCAACAAGTAAAAGGTTTCATCGTAATAGACACAATGTTGATAACGATACCTTTTCGCTACAAGCCTAGCTTAGTACGTTGGTATGTTGCCTTCCATGTATGTCTTCCTTGAAGACTTATATAGTACCAATAGGCACAATGCCTTCCGGTACAACAACTAGTATCCAAACTTGGTTGGTATACATGGAATCCATTTCGGACATCATGGCACTTTGCCATAATAGAGATTCGATACCTTGTATCACTTCCTCATACGTAGTCAATTCGTATTCCTCAATAAGATTGACATCTTTATGAGGTGAGATCAGAAACCCATACCCCCAGGTTGTTTTCTGACTCTCTCCAACTTATGTGGTTCTTGTGTATTCGAAGATTATTGGTATAGTTTCATCCTTGATGAAATATTTGTGTTCCATTAGGAATCGGTGTCGGGAACAGTATTACTCCGATTTTCATCGAGTCTTACTTTCCTCCCACTTACCACTGCATATCGGTATTCCTCTTAGGAAAACCGCATGGCGAGAAACAATTACATTGTTCTCTAGTGAGTTGTATAAGTACTATACTTTGGTATCCCTATGATAACCTACAATTCAGGCACTTATCCGATTTGGGTTCTAGTTTGGTATCATCCAAACTTATGCCCAGCATTCCCAAATCTTCAGGAATGAGAAACCCGGTTTCTTTCCTGTTCATATCTAATATGAAATCTGTCAAACAGATTTTTATGGAACCTTATTCTAAATAAGTTCTGCACTGTTTATGCGTATCCGTTGAAGGAAATGGTAGCTCAGAGCGACTCATGAATAACCTTATCATGTCTAACAAAATTCGGTTTCTCCGTTCGAACACACCGTCAAATTGACGTGTTCAGGGAGGAGTCCTCATTGAAAGAATACTGTACTCTTTCAAGTATTTGAGAAACTTATTACTTAAGTATTTGCATCATGGTCTAACCGTGACGATTTAATACTTTAGCCGATCTATCTGTCTATTTCGTGTCAAAACTGTAAAAGTTTCCGATTTGTGTTTCAAACGAAACACATAACCATAACGCGATACCACATCCGTAAAGGTCACGAAACATTCATATCCACCTCTAACCTAGCTAGATATGGGCCTACTTACTTCACTATGAATAAGGGCTAACAGATCGGTGGCATTTGTACTTTTACCAAGTAAAAAGGTGTTTAAGACATTTTGCCCAATAAACTAGATTCCTAGACATTATTTGAATAGAATCAAATCTGTCCTAGTACCCACTCTTCAAAAGTGTGGATATACGAGTCTTGTTTAATTGTGTCCCAGACATCAATGCCACAATAAAGTTTCAACTGATTAATTCAGTTTGAGCTATTCGTTTGTCATGTTATACGTTTGAGATTTATTTATATTCAAAATATAAATTCTGTTATTCACATCTAATGTGATTATCTCAATATCTTATTTATAAAATAAAATACTTTAGTGTTCTAGAATATAAAGGTATACCCGCAACGGGTTAAACCCTGATATAGAGATAATGTATCTAGTCAAACTAGTTACATTTTAACAGTTTCCTAATTTAAGTACACACATGAATGGTAGTTCCTAAACTTAGGTATCTACGGTTAAAACAGTGACTTTCGTCCCGTTTTCAATTCGCAGATTAATCTCAACTGTAGTCAGTATCCTGCTCATAGCAGATTCTGCACACCAGTACATATTTATGTACTACACTAAGTATTTAAAATACAATTTTAATACTAGTAGTGAACATATTTATGGCGAACTTATTTGAAGTCAGAGCCTTGCCCGTCTTCAATTCCTTCATGTCTGCCTTGTCCATACGGCAGTCACGCTTCTGTGAGCCCGTTTGCTACAATTTAGGTAGACATTTTGGGATATGTCGTTTGTCTTCCCAGAAGATTATAATGATTTTGCATTTGCCTTTTTCGGTACCCCAGAAGCCTTTAGCCAAGCCTTGGCCTTCCGGAATGTTGAAATAAGATGCACGCCTTGCGCTTCTTGCCTTTTTGCGAACGTTGGCTTTGTCTCATTGAGAATAGCCATTAACTCTCCAAGAGTTTACTATTGCAATTTAGTACTTCAAAGATCTAAAAATAGATCTATGAAGATCCTTCAATTTCATTAACATACTTTAAGGATCTAATCCTTAGTTCTGATTAAGAAATTAAGGAGTCTATTTGGCAAGCATATTGGATTAAGCACTAAAGTTATCATCACATGAATATTCAAATTATCATGTTCTACTTATCTGCTTAACTCTGGGCTTAGGCCTAATATGTTATTTTATCAAATAAAATAACTTATTAGTTTCCAGGACCATCCTGAAATTTTATTCCCAATTTGAAAATTAAAGTCGTTTAAAATATTTGTCACCCAGGATTATGTTTTAAACACTAATCTTTCAATTTATCTTGATTCTAATAGTCCAACTATTTAATCAACGATTTTAGGTACTATTAATTATAATGATTACTATAGTCCAACTATATAATCAACTATAATTTAATAGATTAAATTCAATTATATTGATTACTATAATCCAATTATAAAATCAACTATTAATTGAAATAGTTAATTCAAATATATTGATTACTATAATCCAATTATATAATCAACTATAAATGAAATAGTTTGAATACAGTCCAACTGTTTATTAAAACAACATTAATTATTAGTCCAACTAATATATTAATTTATATTGATGAAAAATGATATGAGCGCGTATGGCAAGTTACTAAACGAATATTGCAAATTTAATACTTGCCTCCCACTATTTTTCGGCGAGCCTCTAACCCTCTGTGGAGTACTCGGGAAACCTTGTTTCCTAGTGGGCTAGGATCCCGTTAAATAACACACAATCTTGACTTTGGCCAACAAATTGTATGATAATTAACTAGGTAGATCTCTAAGATCAATTGGATCCCATCCAATTCCTAGATCCAGTAGGTGGACATCCAAGTCCGAAACATATATCTCATATATGCCAATATATCCAATATATTCCCTAACCTTTTTCCTCTGAATCAACTAAGCATTGGCTTTGGTACAACAAACTTAGTGATCCCAGTTAAGCGGAACCCATTGACCATGGAAAGCTTCGTAATCAATGTCGATGGACAAGAAGTGATATTGACTTTGGCCAACAAATCACAACTTGGACAAGACACCAATATGGAACAAAGCCTTCATGATTCAAACACATCCTCGACGGACAAAGGCCTTGACTTTGGCAACCAAACCAATGCCAGTCTTGGATCTTGAGTAAGAATCACTCAATGGAAGGAAAAACGCTTAATATGATGTTGAGGGTTTTTCGCGTGCAATTGGCAACCAATTTATTATCTTTGTTAAGGTCTCATCATCATACACCCTTAAACATGCATTCTAAACACATAATAAGGCGCATATAAATAAAATAATAATGATATGCAGATGGATACTTAACACATTGTTCCGAGAACAAATCTCTCACTTTCCTCTCTCCCGCTAGCACATGTATTACTTCTACCAGTTACATAACACTTCTAAAGAAACCTCATTTACATTGAGGGGAATAGGTGAGAAGAGAAATACAAAGAGTAACGAGGTAATAGGCTGGACACGCAGGTCCAATTAATAAATTCTAAATTTATTACAACAATTTCCAAAATTGCCTCACCCATCTAATATCCATCTGATATACATTATTCATGCATCGCAACCATGTACCATGTATTCACACAAGCATGTTATCAATCAATCTAATCCAATTAATTAATCTGATAATTAATGACCATCCAATGTTCAAACAACGATTTGATTTTGCGCGAGTCAAACTCGTTTTGCGAATAAGTACTCAAAGTACGAATTCTTGAATTAAATAAAACTACAACATTAAATCAAATTTAATATGTATTTAATACTAATTCACTATTTAATTCCAAATTAAATATTACACTTTATTAACGAACCTTTACGACTTAGATTCCAAATCTAATCGTTACGGGTCTCAAAGCCCGATTAACATCCAATGTTAATTTAATTTAAAGCCCAATGGGCTTTTAATTAATTTCTAAGGCATAGAATTTTGGTCAATATGGGTCAAACCCAAATACCAAAGCCCATTTAAGGAATCACCCTTATTTGCCAAGAAACCAATTTTGGCCCATTAGGCCCAATTAAAGTTAAAGGTCCATTAGTCATAATTGGACTTAATGGATATGGTTTTGGGCCCAATTGGATCCAACCAATTTTCCTAAACCAATCTTGGTACAACCAATCCCAATTAGCCCAATTACAACTTTAAAAGCCCAATTTCCAAAATAGGCCCAATTAATTAAATTACAAAATTCCAATTTCACAATTTAATTACTCAAAGTGTAATGTCATAATTAATCACCCAAATTAACATTTCCAAAACATCAATTAGCCTAATTAATTAAGCTCTTTAATATCAATTAGTGTCCAACATAATTGAATCAAAAATCAAAATCATTTCATGCTAGTAAGCTCTCGGCATTTTGGGGATTTTCATGTCCAATTCGGTTTTAATCCAATTGAATTACAAATCAACATTACCCAATCGTTTCAAGTCATCCAATGATCAACGAAACAAAAAATACCAAGACTTAGGGCACTATATAACTCTCGGCCAAGCCATAGATTTAGGCAAAAATTGATCCAATCAATATTTCATGAAATTGATCCAATCCAACTTCAATTAAATATCATTCAAGCATACTCAATCAAGTAATTTTATCAAATCATGCTCAAAATCAATTTACCCAATTTTAACCCTAAGTTCAAGTTTCATGCTCAACCACGCTCTGATACCATTGTTGGGTTTCTACGGTCTAACCGGGATCGTTTTAAGCAATGAAACATACATGTGAATACTACAAGGAAGTTGCAGAATACTTACATTGAGCAGTTGAGCGATGCGACGAAGAACAAAACTCTCCAAGATCCCTTGAAGCTCTCGGCAGTGAGCAGTTTCTGTCCTCCAAGTTTTCGGCCATCTTGGTCCTCCAAGCTCCAAGCTTTTATGTTTTGATTCCAAGCTCACAAGTGCGGTTCCATATCACCTTCGCAAGACCCCGAATGTGTGCTAGCACTTGGTAATTTTTGCCACAAAAATCACCTTGCTTCTCATCTTCATTCTCGGCAGAAACCAGTGAAATGGAATAAGAAATCAGCCCCTTGGGCGTGAGAGGGAGAAGAAGAAAGAGAGAGTTGTGTTAGTTGGTAAAAAATGTGTATCTAATACACTTATTTGATTTTTAAAAGATCAAATAAAAATATACAATTTTGCTTTTCCAAAAAGTCAAGGCAATAATGCCAACCACTTTAATCAATCAATTAAGTGATAAATTGTCACATCACTCAAAGTGACAAGTGATTTGACGCTTGATGTGATTAATGATTTGACGCTTATGTGACTTGTAGGCCGCACTTAATTAAGTGATAAATTATCACATCACTCAAAGCCTCCCCCTATCTTTATGTTTTTTCCCGGTCCGAAGAGTTCTATCCCTTCTAATTCCTCAGCCGCCGCTAGCCGGGCAATTCTGTTTGGCCGAGGACTAGGATCTCCAATGGCTTTTCCTCCGTCTTCATTCCTTTGCCGTTTTTTGGTACCCTCCTCAATGCATAGGGTTTCTCGTGAGAGAGTTGCAAAGCAGCTGCGGGCTGCCTTCTGACTTCTGCATATGATTCTGATCCCTTCCCGGGTGGGGAATTTCAGTTTCAAGTGATAGCAAGACATTGCGGCCTTTGTCTTTATCATGAAAGGCCGACCAACGATGACTTGGTAGCTGTTCATGCAGTCTTCTACGGTGAAATTTATCATGATTGTCCGAGTTCGGGGATGAGTCCCGATTGTTACTACTAACTGTATCCTCCCTAACGGGACGACCGTTGAGCCCCCGAAGCCGTATAAGGGGGTGTTATCGTTGGTCAGAGCCGCATACTCTACTTCAAGGCTGTACAGGGCCTCTTTGGAGATTATGTCTACCGCACTCCCGGGGTCCACCAGGATTCTGTTTACCTCGAAGCCGCCGATTACTGCCTTGATAATTAACGCATCGTCGTGGGGGAAGCTTACCCCTTGGGCGTCCTCGTCGGTGAACATTATTGGTACCGACCGCCCACCTTGTAATCCCGGGGCCTGTTTTGTTTCCAGCACGTCTGACCCCTGAGCTCTGCTATAGTTTTTCCTCGACCGATTAGAATCTCCGGCCAGGGTTTTCCCTCCTGCGATGATATTTATCTTTCGGTCATGCGCCCTCTGCCTACCCGTCATGACTTCATGGTCAATAAATTTATTTAAATATCCATTCCTCGCCAGGTCTTCCATCTGTTCCCGCAAATCTTTGCACCTATCTGTCGCGTGTCCTTTCAGATTATGATGTACGCAATAGGCTTTTTGATTTCTCTTATCAGGGGGAATCTCCTGAGGTCAGGTTCTATTAAGAGGCATTTTCCTTGGATCTCCATGACGATTTGCCTCAGTGGTTTTTTCAGAGGAATGTACGCATCTTCCCTGAAGACATGGTTTACTTGGGTCGGGGCTCCTCTTTCCTGGTTGTTCCGAGATATCGGCTTGAATTCCTTGTGTTTTGGGGGTGGTTTTTTGGGCTCCCTGTCTGCTCGTCAGGGGGCCTCTGCCCTTATCGTCCTCTCTCTGATGGTCGTCCCTCTCCGGGAGATTTTTTCCTCGTTTTCTAACGAGACGAACTTCTGGGTTGCCTCCAGAGCGGTTGCATAGTCTGGGGTACCTTGGATCCTTAGGTGGGTCCATAGTCTTCCAACTTTTAAGGCTCCCTTCAGGCTTTCCAAGGCCTCGGGAGACTCATACCCTCCGACTTCGAGCACCATGTTATGATACCTCTCAATAAAGGTTTTTAGGGGCTCGTCGTCTCCCTGCTTCATGATTCTAACTCTCTGATTGTCTTTTTAGGGGCGCAGGCCCCTTTGAAGTGCCGTACGAACGACTTTCTGAGTTGTGCAAAGCTACCGATGCTCCATGGGGCTAGACTTCTATACCATAGAATGGCGGATCCACCCAAGGTTAGGGGGAATACCTTGCACACGGCGTCCCCTGTCACTCCTTGGACCTCCATCAATAGTACAAAGCTCTCAATATGGGATTTTGGATCGGTATGGCCTTTGTAGGGCGTCATGGTCGGCATGTTGAACCTTTTCGGGAATTTTGGTGATTTTATTTCTTCTATGAGGGGGGATTCCTCTTTTTCATCCCGGGCGTCTCATGTATCTGTTTTGAGGTTTGCCCCCCCACTTGGCCATCTCTTTCTTTAACCAAGATTTTACCTCGCTATTTGGGCCGCCATGTCGCCTTCTGCGCTCTTCTTCATGTATGTTGCCACGGGTGCGGTGTTCCTCATGCCTTGGGATCTTCCGAACAGTCTCGTCGTACTCTATGCCTCCTCTTCTAGTGTAGCGGAGACTATCATAAGAGGAATCTGTCGAACATCTCTCTTCTTCTTCTTCCCATGTGTCCTCTGCTTGTGAATCTTTTTCCACAACTATGGATTTTATCCCGTAAGGCCCCCTCCTCCTAAGTCCATCGTCCTCACTTGTATCCACAACCCTCTTTCCATCTGCTATCTCTCCTCTTCTTTGATTAGCTCTGGTTTCAGGCTTCTCGTTGTTCTCCCCTTCCATTCTCTCCAGTCGGTCCATCATGGTTTTTAGGAGGGCCTGATTATCCTCTCTGTCCTTCCTTATGTTTTCTTCTATCTTCTTCATCCAATCTGTGGCCGGATTCCCCGACGATTGGTGATTTCCGCCTTCTGCCATCGTCTTACTACGCGAACCACTTTTTGTTGAGTTCCCCACAGACGGCGCCAGCTGTTGACGGCTGATTTTGGTCTCAGGGCAATATAGGAATATTACTCCCGAGACAATCCTCCCTCAATAGTGAATTTGTTTGGTTATGGGGGACCAAAAGCAAACTTAGGAAAGACATATAATACGCCAATCGACAAGGAGATTTAACGTGGTTCGGCGGATCTTGGTCCGACCTACGTCCACGGGCGCAAAAAGGATGATACTTTTATTACTCAAACACGCTTCTCAGCTCTGCTTCTTGTTTTTACAATTCTGATGATAATGATTCTGATGCCCCCTTACACACACTCTACCCTCCTATTTATAATAACAGAGAAATCAGATTCCTTCTAGCATAAGGATTCCCAGTTGAAACAATCTCTTTTTCCTATGAGGATTCCTAATCCGAAACTGACTTTACTTTATTTATCCTATCAGGACACTGACTTATCAGTTTCCGTGTGAAAGTAGGATAATTTTATCCATTTTCCCCATAGAAATAGGAGGTCTTATCTTATGGGCATGCTTCGCTATCTGGTCGGTCTAGAAATGGTCGGCCATCATGGGCTTCTAAGCTGAGAATGTTGTCACCCGTGTTGGATAATATGACCCATAGCGTCACTATTTGTACAGATCATGGTGTTGTTGTACAAATTAACTATGTGACAAAGGAGATTGCACTCTTATCATTTGTGATTAGATCACCTTAGATATATAAATGATGAGAGGTCCCTATGATTTGTTCCTGGACGGAGAATGATATGAGACAGTATCAGTCCACGTAGGATAAATCATTAAATATCCCTAGTCGTAGTATTATCGAGACAGGACATCGATAATGCGGAATAGGCTAGTATTGCACTTGTGCGCGTTGTGAGGGCACAACGGCATAGTTCTCATATATTTAAGTATTGGATACTTATGCAAGTGCGATAGGAGGTTGTGTTTCACCGATGGTACGGGAAACAGCTTCGCTCTGGATAGACCCCTCGGAATCCCATTGGTATTATGACTATGTGTCTATGGGAGGCCGAAATCAAGGTAGGTGTGTATAGTCTTAACCTGAGACTTACATCGCTAATACTTGCGATAATCGGTAGACTTTGGTCTTGGTGGTACAGGGCTTTAACCGGTTCTGCGTACACCACTTCTGGGTTTATCAGAGAGTCGTAGTGTATTGGGTGTGATGTCAAGACGAAAATATCACTCCAGTCATAGTGGAGATGATGTCACGCAGGATACGGTATTAGTGCTCTTAAGTGCTGGCCGGCCATCGGGATATTATAACGAAATTAGATTTCGATGCGGAATTGAAATTGCCTTATTCCTTTGATGTATTCATGCGAATTTTATGCTTGATTGGATGATTCTTGGGACCTAATTAGAAATTCAACAATGGTATCTTGAGCCTTGAACAAGCATGAAAAAGTTAGGGTTAAAATTGGGTAAAACGAATTTGGGCATGTTTTGATGAAATTGTTTGTTATAGTATGCTTAAATGAGTTGGAATTAATGATTGATTAGATCAATTTGAAGAAATTGTGTTTGGAACAAATTTCCCCAATTTTTTGTGTAGGCCAAAGTTGACAAAATTGGGTAAACTCAATTTGAGCATCAATTGATTAAATTGTTTAGTATAGTATGCTTGAATGAGGTTGAATTGATGTTGTGCATGATCAATTTCATGAAATTTGGTTGGATCCATTTTTCCCTAAATTTTGGGCATGAAAAATTGGGTAAAATCAATTGAAGCATGATTTGATTAAATTGATTGATTAAGTATGCTTAAATGTTGTTGAATTAATGATTGATTGGATCAATTTGAAGAAATTGTGTTTGGAACAAATTTCCCCAATTTGTTATGTTGGCATAAAGTGAAAAATTTGGGTAAACTTGATTTTGAGCATATTTTATGAAATTGGATGAATGAGAATGCTTAAAGTATGTTTAATTTAAGATTGATTGGATCAATTTGTTGAAATTGTGTTTGGAACAAATTTCCCCAAATTGCTTATGTTGGCCGAAAATTGAGAACCCTAAATTTCTTGGTAATTTTGTTTGTTTGATCATTGGATGACTTAAAACAATTGGGTAATGTTGTTTTGAAGTTCAATTGGATTGAATTTTGATTTGGAACAATTTTTCCCTTTTAAAGTGGCTTGGCCGAATTCTTAAAAAATTTGAAATTCATTGTGTTTTTTGATTTTAATTCATTGGATGAATTGAATTGATTTGGGAAATGATGATTGTGGATTCAATTGGATTGAAACCGAATCGGATTGAAAAACCCCTAATTACCGAGAACAAAAGCATGTAAAATGGGTTTGATTTTAATAAATTGTGTTGGACACTATTTGTCATTAAAGTGCATGATTAAGTATGCTAATTGATGTTTTAGAAATATTAATTGGGTGGTTAATTGTGTATTACACTTAGGTTAATTAATTATGGAATTTAGAATTTTATAAGTTAATTAATTGGGCTTGTTTTTGGAAATTGGGCCTTATAGGTTTTAATTGGGCTTTTGGGCTTGGTTGTACTAAGTTAGGTTTAGGCCAATTTGGTTGGATCCAATTGGGCCTAAAACCGCATCCATAAAGTCCAATTATGACTTAATGGACCTTAATTATTTAATTGGGCCTAATGGGCCAAAATTAATTTAAAGGCTTATGGGGTAACTCCCGGATTGGATTTTGGTTATTTGGTTTGACCTAAGTTGACCAAAAGTCCACGCCTTAAGAAATTAATTAAAAGCCCATTGGACTTTAAATTAAATAAACGTTGGACGTTAATCGGGCTTTGAGACCCGTTGCGATTAAATTTGGAATTTAAGTCGTAAAGGTTCGTTAATAAAAGTGTAATATTTAATTTGGAATTAAATAGTGAATTAGAATTAAATGCGTATTAAATTGGATTTAATTATGTAGTTTAATTTAATTCAAGAATTCGTACTTTGAGTACTTATTCGTAAAACGAGTTTGACTCACGCAAAAATCAAATCGTTGTTTGAACATTAGATGATCACTAATTATCAGATTAATTAATTGGATTAGATTGATTGATAACATGCTTGTGTGATTACATGGTTGTGATGCATGAATAATGTATATCGGATGGATATTAGTCGGGTGGGACAATTTTGGAAATTGTAATAAATTTGATTTATTAATTGGACCTGCGTGTCCAGCCTTATCACCTCTATACTCTTTGTATTCTCTTCTCACCTATTCCCCTCAATGTAAATGAGGTTTCTTTAGAAGTGTAGTGTAACGGGTAGAAGTAAATACATGTGCTAGCTTTAGAGAGAGAAAATGAGAGATTTGATCTAGGATCAATGTAAAGTATCGATCCGCATATCATTATTATTTTATTTCATATGCGCTTTATATATGTTTAGAATGCATGTTTAAGGGTGTATGATGATGAGACCTTAATAAAGATAATAAATTGGTAGCCAATTTGCACGCGAAAAACCCTCGCTCAATATCAAGTGTTTTTCCTTCCATTGAGTGATTCTTACTCAAGATCCGAGATTGGCATTGGGTTGTTGGCCAAAGTCAAGCCCTTTGTCCGTCGAAGATGTGTTTGAATCACGAGAGTTTTGTTCCATATCGGTGTCTTGTCCAAGTTGTGGTTTGTTGGCCAAAGTCAAGACCACTTCTTGTCCATCGACATTGATTACGAAGCTTTCCATGGTCAATGGGTCGCGCTTGACTGGGATCACTAGGTTGTTGTGCCAAAGCCAAGGCTTAGTTGATTCAGAGGAAAAAGGTTAGGTAATACATTGGATGTATTGGCATATATAAGATATATGTTAAGGATTTGGATATCCGCCTACTGGATCTAGGAATTGGATGAGATCCAATTGATCTTCGAGATCTACCTAGTTAATTATCATACAATTTGTTGGCCAAAGTCAAGATTGTGTGATATTTAACGGGATCCTAGCCCACTAGGAAACACGGTTTCCCGAGTACTCGACAGAGGGTTAGAGGCTCGCCGAAAAATAGTGGGAGGCAAGGATTGAATTTGCAATACTGGTTCAATTACTCGTCATACGCGCTCATTCAAATTATTTCGTCGTTAGATTAAATGTTAGTTGGACTAATATTTAAATTGTTGTTTTTATAAACAGTTGGACTGTATTATATTTGATTATATATAATTGGATTATATTAATCAATATATTTGAATTAATTAATTTCAGTTTACAGTTGATTTTATAATTGGATTATAGTAATCAATGTAATTGAGGTTAATTAATTTAAATTATATTTGATTATATAGTTGGACTATTATAATCATTATAATAAATAGTACCACAAATCGTTGATTAAATAGTTGGACTATTAGAATCAAGATATAATTGAAAGATTGACATTTAAAACATAATCATGGGGAAAATGTGTTTAAATTGTTTAATTTTCAAATTGGGAATAAAGTTTCAGGATGGTCCTGGAAATTAATAGGTTATTTTATTTGATAAATAAAATAATATTAAGCTTGTAGCGCAAGGCGCACCTTAATTCGATATTCCAGAAACACGAGGCTTGGCCAAAGGCTTCTGGAGTGTTGAAACAGGCAAAGGCAAAATCATTATAATCTTCTGGGAAGATAAAAGACATATCCTAAGAAGGAATAGAAGACGAGCAAGACTCTGACTTCAAATATGATTGTCATAATTATGTTCACAACTAGTATTGAAATTGGATTTTAAATACTTAGTGTGGTACATAAAATATATTGATGTTCAGAATCTGTTTTGAACAGGATACTGACTTCAATAGAGATTTATCTGCGAATTGGAAACAGGACGAAAGTCGCTGTTTTAACCGTAGATACCTGAATTTAGGAACTACCTTCGGGTTAGTACTTAAATTTAGAAACTGTTATAATGTAGCTAGTTTGACTAGAAACATTATCTCTATATCGCGTATAACCCGCTGCGGGTGTACCTTTATATTCTAGAACACTAAAGTGTTTCATTATATAAAGATGATACTGAGATAAACACATTAGATGTGAATAACAGGATTTATATTTTGAATATAAATAATATCTCAAATATATAACATGACAAATAAATAGCTCAAACTGGTTTGATCAGTTAAGAAACTTAATGTGGCATAGTTGTCAGGGACACTGATAAACAAGAATCGTATATCCGCACTTTTGAAGAGCGGATACCAATACTGATTTGATTCCATTCAAATAAAGTCTACGAATCTAGTCTATTTGGGTAAAGTGCCTAAAACACTATTTACTTGGTAAAAGTGTAAATGCCACCGATCTGTTAGCCCTACTTCATAGTGAAGCAAGTGGGCCCATGTCTAGCTAGGCTAGATATGGATATGAATATTTCGTGACCTTTACGGATGTGGCATCGCGTATGGTTATGTGTTTCTTTTGAAACACAAATCGGAAACTTTTAGAGTTTCGACACGAAATAGACAAATAGATCGGCTAAAGTATTAAACCGTCATGGTAAGACTGTAATGGAAAATACTTAAGCAATAAGTTTCTAGTTTTTATGAAAGAGTATAGTATTCTTTCAAATTATGACTCCTCCCGGAATACGTCAGTTTGACGGTGTGTCCGAACGGATTAACCGAATTTTGTTAGAAATGATAAGGTTAATCATGAGTCGCTCTGAGCTACCATTTCCTTCAATGGATAAGCTTTAAACAGTGCAAGAACTTATTTTGAATAAGGTTCCATAACAATGTGTTTGACAGATATCATATTAGATATGAACGGGAAAGAAACCGGTTTCTCATCCCTGATAATTTGGGTATGCTAGGCATATGTTTGGATGATACCAAACTAAAACCCAAATAGGATAAGTGCCAAATGTAGTCATCCTAGGGATACCATAAGTATTGTACTTATACACCACCTCACAAGAAAACAATTAGATTGTTACTCACCATATATGTATGTTTTCCTGAGAGGAATACCGATATGCAGTGGTAAGTGGGAGGATAGTATAACTCGTTGGAAATCAGAGTAATACTGTTCAAGGCACTGAATCTTAATAGAACAGAATAGTTCATCCAGGATGAGACTATTACCATTAATCTTCGAATACACAAGAACCGCGCAGGTCGGACAGAGTCAGAAAAAAACTTGGGGTATGGGTTTCTGATCTAACCTCATAAAGATGTGAATCTTATTGAGGAATACCAACTGACTACGCATGAGGAAGTGATATAAGGTATCAACTCCCTAATTATGGCAAAGTGCCGTATAATCCGAAATGGATTCCATGTATATCAACCAGTTTGGATACTAGTTGATGTACCACAAGGCATTGTGCCTAATGGTACTTAAAAGTCTTCTAGGAAGACATACATGGATGGCAACATACCAGCGTATAAAGCTAGGCTTTTAACGGAAAGGTATCGTTATCAACATTGTGTTGATTACGATTCAACCTTTTACCTGTTGCCACGGTAAATCCATTTGGATAATGCAAGTTATTCGATCCATGATTGGATTATAACAAGTATTAGGTTCTTAGAATTATCGTTTTGATATAATCATAATGGTGTATGATTTAATTCAAAACGAAAATAATTCTTGTGTATATAAGGAGGTTAGTGGGAGCGCACTGACAGTGGCTGTCCTATAAAATAATGATAATACATCATTTCTTGGAAATGATATTCCCATAAAATAAATATCGGCGAAGCATAGCTTTCGAAATACTCTCCTAGAAACCGTACATTGAAAAATGTACAAGACCTGGTGTATCATACGCTTTGAGCATATGGATTCACAAACAGGCCAATCCGAGTGATAGTCACTGGATTAATATTAAGAACATCCGTTAGTATCTTAGAGAACTAAGGATGTTGTCTTAGTCTATGGAGAAGGAGAACTAAAGTGACTGGGGTCACTGTAGCAAGTTTCATATAACCGATAAAGACGACTAAAAGTCGCAAACGGTACTATATATTTGAATAACGGTACAGTGAGCTGGAAATCTTCCAAGTAAGATACTGTTACCGAATAAACAACAAATGCGGGTTTTGCTGCAACTGAAGCAGCAATAGAAGTCATTTGGGTCGATACAAATCTAATTAGATTAGATATAGTTCTGTTAGCAGCTGAGCTAGGCGTCAGCACAGGCTAAAGAATTAATGGTCTCATCAATGATCCAGATACATACTTAGATACTCATCTGATTCATTCGGATCATATATCGTGGCGATGTGATGATCAATAAATCGCATCAAGATGATAATCATGCAAATCCGCTGACGAAAGCATTTCTCAGCAGTTTGAGCCAACCGTACATAGTTTGGGTGTTAGACACTCGAGTGACTGGCTATGTGCCAAGTGGGAGATTGTTGGATAATATGACCCATAGCGTCACTATTTGTACAGATCATGGTGTTGTTGTACAAATTAACTATGTGACAAAGGAGATTGCACTCTTATCATTTGTGATTAGATCACCTTAGATATATAAATGATGAGAGGTCCCTATGATTTGTTCCTGGACGGAGAATGATATGAGACAGTATCAGTCCACGTAGGATAATCATAAATATCCCTAGTCGTAGTATTATCGAGACAGGACATCGATAATGCGGAATAGGCTAGTATTGCACTTGTGCGCGTTGTGAGGGCACAACGGCATAGTTCTCATATATTTAAGTATGGATACTTATGCAAGTGCGATAGGAGGTTGTGTTTCACACCGATGGTACGGGAAACAGCTTCGCTCTGGATAGACCCCTCGGAATCTCATTGGTATTATGACTATGTGTCTATGGGAGGCCGAAATCAAGGTAGGTGTGTATAGTCTTAACCTGAGACTTACATCGCTAATACTTGCGATAATCGGTAGACTTTGGTCTTGGTGGTACAGGGCTTTAACCGTTTCTCTGCGTACACCACTTCTGGGTTTATCAGAGAGTCGTAGTGTATTGGGTGTGATGTCAAGACGGAAGTATCACTCCAGTCATAGTGGAGATGATGTCACGCATGATACGGTATTAGTGCTCTTAAGTGCTGGCCGGCCATCGGGATATTATGACAAGGTCATGTATATCCGATTATAGAGACTAGTTAACAGACATCCGACATGTGCTTCGGACGGGGCAGACACTTATCCAGCCCCAACCCTAGCACGTGACTATCCGATACTGGGCTGATATACACAATACTACGGTATACTACGCTTGATACAGATCTATATATTCCTGTAAGAATATTTCTGGAGAATTGGGTAGGCATGGCGCTTTGCTAGAAGCCAACCTTGTCTTGTAAATCGGTATAAACGTAGTACGAGGTACTTACGTGTTCGGATAGTCCGACGACCGTATTTACTGCCAACATATCCGGAGATCTCATGGGTCGCTTCCCGAAGATTCACCGATGACGTATAACTCGCACTTAATTAATATGGGATTAATTAGAAGAGAGAGAAAATTAATCTGGGATTAAACACGGAGATATTTTATCTGGGATAAAATATTAATTATAGAGAGAGAACGATTAATTTGGAATTAATCGATAAAAAATACATTTGATATATTATTAGAAATTGGATTTTGACGCGGTATTAAAATTAGATTTTAATTCGGGCGAACGAATTAATTTAGAATTAATCGTTAGCGACGTGAATAGTGATTTCGCTAGTCGTAATCATTTAATTACGACGCGACGGAAAATTCGTTAATTTGGAATTAGCGAACCCGAGCCCGAGAGTGATTGCGAGCGCATTCACATTTCGAATTCGAGCGCGGCACGCAAGTCATATCAAGCGTCAAATCGCTAGTCGCATCAATGTCAAATCACTTGTCACTTTGAGTGATGTGATGTGACTTGACATGTTGTCACTTTATTAAAGTGACTTGATGTGAATAGTAAAAGTGATAAGTGATGGAAAAGCATTTTTGCTTTTTGCTTTTGACCTTTTGACTTTGCTTTTTGAAAGTAAAATGTGGTAAATGCTTTTATTATTTTTGGAAAATATAAAAAGCATTTACACTTTCTCTCTCTCTTGTATATTCACGTTTTTTAGGGTTTCAAAATGGAGCCAAAATCGTTTTCTCTCTCTCTTGGTCCATGACCGATTTCTTCATCATTTACTTTGCTTTGATCGATTAAAATGGAGAAGAACAAGTGCTAGCACACTCTAGGGTTTATACTATGGTGATAGGGAAACGAATTTATGAGCTTGGAATTCATTTTTGAACCTTGAAGCTTGGAGCTTCCAAGGAGACATCCATGGCCGAATCTTCAAGGAGGAAGATGACCCAAAACCGCGCAGTCCACTTGTCCAGAAAGCTCATTGCCGACCTTCACCAAGGAGGAAAATGGGTTTTGTTCTTCCAAGCATCAAACCAATCAATGTGAGTATGTATTCCGCCTTATTCCTTTGATGTATTCATGCGAATTTTATGCTTGATTGGATGATTCTTGGGACCTATATTAGAACTCAACAACCCGGTCTCAAGTGGTCGGTCGTTTATCGTCAAGTGCTCGGTCTCTTACTCATGTGGTCGGGTCGGCATTTAATGATTTCGACCAAGATGGGAATTACCCCTTTTACCCCTGCCGTGCTGCTTAACTATCATAGAGCCTTTTTTCACCGCCAACAACTAGATTCGTAGACTTTATTTGATTAGGATCAAATCAATCCTAGTACCCACTCTTCAAACGTGTGGATATACGATTCTTGTTTGATTGTGTCCCAGACAACAATGCCACAAATTAGTTTCTTCTGATCAAATCAGTTCGAGCTATTTGTTTGTCATGTTATACGTTAGAGATTTTATTTATATTCAAAATATAATTCTGTTATTCACATCTAATATGTTTATCTCAATATCATCTTTATATAATGAATCACTTTAGTGTTCTAGAATATAAAGGTTCACCCGCAGCGGGTTAAATACTGATATAAAGATAATGTTTCTAGTCAAACTAGTTACATTATAACAGTTCCCTAATTAATTAAGTACACACCCGAGGGTAGTTCCTAAAATTAGGTATCTACGGTTAAAACAGCGACTTTCGTCCCGTTTCCAATTCGCAAATAAATCTTTATTGAAGTTAGTATCCTGATCATAACATATTCTGAACAACAATACATATATTTTATGTACCACACTAAGTATTTAAAATCCAATTTTAATACTAATAGTGAACATATTAATAACAAACATCTTTGAAGTCAGAGCCTTGCTCATCTTCAATTCCTTCATGTCTGTATTGTCCAAACGGCAGTCACGCTTCCGCGATCCCGTTTGCCACATTTAGGCAGACATTTTGGGATATGTCATTTATCTTCCTAGAAGATTATAATGATTTTGCCTTTGGCCTCTTTCATATTCCATAAGCCTTTGGCCAAGCCTCGGGTTTCTAAAATATGGAAGTAAGGTGCGCCTTGCGCTACTTGCCTAATTGCAAAGTTTATCTCCTTGAGAATAGTCATTAATTCTCCAAGAATTATTTATTGCAATTTTAGTACTTCTAAGATTCTAAGAATAGATTCTTTGAAGATCCTTCAATTTCATTATCATACTTTAAGGATCTAATCCTTAGTTCTGATGATGAAATTAAGGAGTCTACTGCGACAAGCTTAATGGATCTCAACTACTTAATCTCTATCTTGTAATTTATTATTATTTTATTGTTTTGTAACTTATCCCTACCACAACTCATCCCTATAAAAATAGAGGAACCCCCTTTGTATTTTGGAATCAAAAAATGATTCATTAAGAATTAATAAGAAAAGCTCGCAGCTTTACAAAGTATTCTCTTCTCTCTTTCGCTATGAAATTTTTTAAAACTGAAATTAAAAACTGAAAATTTTTAAAACCGAATGAATAAATTAAAAACTGAAATTTTTTGCTTAACTTAAATGCAAAACTCAAGCCCAATTCACAAAACAAACCAACCCATGTATATAATTGAAAATAAATGTCCTTCACATCCATATATTTATTTTAATTTTTTCAGTACATCTATATAATTTGAAAAATATCTCAAAATATCATTCTTTTTAAAAAAATTATTTAATTTGACAATTTTACCCTTAAAAAATTTAAATAATTGAAGTAAATGACAAAAAAATTTCTTTAACAAAAAAAATGAAAATTATTTAAATTAAGAAAGATTTAAATTTGTCAAACAAAATAAGAACTTTTTTAAACAAAAAATAAAAATTATTTAAATTAAGCAGTGTTATAACGGCCCTAGGCTTTAGGCGGTGTCTCACAGTTGTGTTTCAGCCTGAAACGATCGAAAAAGTCGGTTTGGCAGGCGAAAATCACGTCCACGTCATCACTCATCAGAAGCTTGAAGTGGTTATGTACGAAGCGCCGTGATTGATCAGAAAAACAGCAAGTGGTGGTTGAGAGAAGAGTGATGAGCGCGAATTAGAGATGTAGAACATTCTGTAAATTGTTTTAGGGTTTTGTCGAAAGCTAAATGAAATTGAAGAAGAAGAAGACAGCACGTGCTATGGAATTCATATAAAAACTTTAGACTTTTATTTTTCATTTAAAAGACTAATACCTTATTAGTAGTGGTCGACAGCTTTATACCACCTTTTATAAAGCGTGGGACAAAAAGTTATGATTGCTTTTAAATTTATTAATTAATTAATTTCCTTGTAATTTGCAGGAAATATAATTTTATTCATAAATTAAATTGCATTGTAAATAATGATAATTATTACTATTATCTGTCGTATATGCAATGACCTAATGGCCCAACTCCAAACTTGTTAATTCATTACTATTTGATCAATTTTACCTCAAGAAAATTTAAAAAAAGAGATAAGAAAAATGAGAAATTGATGATGAGAGTTGAAGTATGAAAATTTTGATGGTATATGGAATTGATTAAGAAAATTTTTGATTGTGTACTGGAGACTGGAGTTTAGAAATAAAAAGACTGTGGTGTATATATAGAGAAAGAAAATAAGAGAAGCGGGAAGATTTATAAATTTGTGAGATATTTGAAATTTTCGAAAGCGAAATTTTTTGAAATTTTACGACATAACAAAAATTCATTTTCTATTTAGTAACGGAAAATCCATGGCTCATTTTTTAAAAAACACTTCGTCAAAGATTAAAATTTTGGGAGGATTGAAAATTTTGAAAATTAGCGACGGAATAGTGATTATGTTTCAATTTAGCGATGATTTTTAAAAAAGTGGTGCCAAAAATTAAAATTTTAGGGGGATTGAAAATTTTAAAACTTAGCGACGGAACAATGATTCTATTTCAAATTAGTGACGAAAATTTCATTTCTAATTAAAAATAGTTTTTCAAATTAGAAATTAAAATTAAAATATAATCAAAAATTTAAAATTAGCGAAGGAAAATAAATTTCGTCACCAATTAGAGTCCAAAATTCTGTTTCTAATTAAAAATGAATTTTCAAATTAGAAATTAAAATTCAAATAAAAATTTAAAATTAGCGATGGAAAATAAATTTCATCACTAATTAGCGACGAATTATATTTCCGTTACTAATTAGAGGCTTTCTAATTAGCATTGGATTATATTTTCGTGGCTAATCAATGACATATAGTAATTCTATCGCTAATTAGCGATAGAAAATAAACACCGCTAATTAGCAACGAATTTCTCAGTCCATTTCTAATTAGAGAAGAAATCTTACACATACCTAATTTTCGTCACTAAATTCGTGCCTTTTTTAAGGACGAAATTTTTTTTTGTCGCTAAATTCTGAATCTAATTTCATTATCCGTCTCAATTCCGTCCCTAAATTTTGAAACATAATATTTCACCGCTAAAACTGATGTTTCTTGTAGTGAGGCGACACAAGTGGTTGCCCATGATCAAGGCTTGTCAATACCTCACGAGCTTGAGCTTGGAAGAAGATGGCGTCCTGCTGGTAGAAGAGGCAGGGTAAGAGGAGATCAAGATGCAGAAGCTCCAGCCGTTAGTGATGTCCCTAGGGCAATGCAACAGGTTCAACAGACTTTGCAAACTTTAGTAGAGGCATTAACACAGCAGCAAGCTCAGGCCCCTATTATAAAAAAAAAAAAAATACATTTGTGGGTAAATACATTATAAGCTTATTTTGTTGTCAATCTAAACATGGTGAATGTTTTCCAAATTCGATTAAAATCTAACTGTCACGCTCTTTTGGATTTATGGGTTTTGAAATTCAGATTTCATAACCATTTTCCACTTGAGCATCCGAAGTAATATTTTACCTACACAATAAATAGAAATCACAATAAAAATATATAAATAAATATAATTATCATTTTACAAATGCACTTAATTAATGAAATTACAAGTGTAAAAATGATTTGTTTTCCTTTTAATAAATGTACATTTTTAGTGTTCATCATTAGCCATTTCTCAAAGTGTTGAGAGAAGAAAGAAAAAGGTTAGAGTTAGTTTCAAGAGAAAATCTTAAATGGTAAAACAAAAGATATATTCAATTTAATATTGTAATTTCAAGAAAAATATTTAAGAAAAAAGTTAGAGTTAGTTTTCTTTCCAAAAAGATATATTCTTTTCAAAACACTTTTACAAAAAAAAAATTGTAAAACAAGAGTATCCACTCACTATGTGTCAAGTTGTAACACCCCGCTAGAGGCAAGGTGCTACCGGCAGGAGACAGGATTAACCCATCTCCATAAGCCTCTAAATTTACAGAAAATCAGGCATGATGTATTCTAAAACTGGATAACTTGGATCACAGTCCAACATCAAATCGAAACCTAAGAAAGACATCAAACATACAAAGGACCTCAGGTCCACACAGCACATCAAAATCAAAATCAACACTTAAGGGCCTCGTGCCCACATTATATACAAATCAGGAAGTTTATTTAATGAATACAAATAGCGTGCCCGGCACGAAAAATAACATAATAACCATAAATCTTAAACCTCTAAGACTTTTTTTTCCCAAGACTCCAGATTGGGTGACTGCGGCTTAAGTTATCTATCATCTCGAACAAGATGTCCAAACCAAAGTGGGTGACTGATCAAGTTGACTGCCTGCAAAACTAACAACGGTAGTGGTGTCAGTTATAGAAACCCAGTAAGTAACCACACACACACAATCGAACAAGATTGAAACTTTATACACAATACTTATGTGTTGGACAGTTATGGCCCATAACATCACTATTTGTACAGATTATGGTGTTGTTGTACAAATTAACTATGTGACAAAGGAAATTTCTCTTTATCATTTGTGATTAGATCACCAAGATGTATAAATGATAGAAGGTCCATATGATTAGTTTCGGATTGATAAGATATGAGACAATATCAAACCACGAAGGTTTAATCATTAAATATCCCTAGTCGTAGTATTATCGAGATTGGACATCGATAATGCAGAATAGACTAGTATTGCACTTGTGCATGTTATGGGAGCATAACAACATAGTTCTCATATATTTGGGTATAGGATACTCATGCAAGTGTAGTAGGAGGTTGCGTTTTACCGATGGTATGGAAAACAGCTTCGCTCTGGATAGACCCCTCGGAATTCCATTGGTAGTATGACTATGTGTCTATGGAAGTCCGAATCAGGGTAGGTGTATTTGGTCTTAACCTGAGACTTGCACCGCTGATACTTGCGACAATCAATATACTTTGGTTTTGGTCGTTCAGGGCTTTAACCGGTTCTGTGTACGCCTCTTCTGGGTATATTGAGAATTGTAGTGTATTGGGTGTGATGTCGAGATGGAAGTATCACTCCAGTCATAGTGGAGATGATGATCACGTATGATACAGAACTCGTTCTCTTATATGCTGCAGCTATCGGGATATTATGACTAGGTCATGTTTATCCGATTATAGAGACTAGTTACCAGAGATCCGATATGTGCTTCGTATGGGGCAGACACATTTCCAGCCCCAGGCCTTGCACGTGACATCCGATACTGGATCGAAATACGCAATACTACTATACTACGCCTGATATAGATAATATATTCCAGTAAGAATATTTCTGGAGAATTGGGTAGGCATGGCGCTTTGCTAGAAGCAACCTTGTCTTGTAAATCGGTAAAAATGTAGTACTAGGTACGTACGTGTTCGGATAGTCCGACGACCGGATTTACTGTCAACATATTCGGGGATCTCATGGGTCGTTTCCCGAAGATTCACCGATGACGTATGACTCGCACTTTATTAATCTGGGATTAATTAGATGAGAGAGAAAATTAATCTGGGATTAATTACTGAGATATTTTATCTGGATAAAATATTAATTAAAGAGAGAGAATGATTAATTTGGAATTAATCGATAAAATAATATATTCGATATATTATACGAAATTGGATTTCAACGCGGAATTGAAATTAGATTTTGATTCAGGCGAACGAGTTAATTTAGAATTAATTCGTTAGCGACGTGAATAGTAATTTTGCTAGGCATAATTATTTAATTACGTCGCAACGGAAAATTCGTTAATTTGGAATTAGCGAACCCGAGCTCGGGAGTGTTTGCGGGCGCACTCGCATTGCGAATTTAAGTGCGGCCCACAAGTCACATCAATCGTCAAATCATTAGTCATTATTGTGATGTAAGTCACATCACTTTGAGTGATTGACACAATGTCACTATTCATGATTGATGTAAGTTGTTGGAAAGCTTTTGATGGCTTGAAAGACATTTATCAATATTTTATTTGATATTTGACTTTTAGTTTTTGTGTATTAGATAAACAAAAACAAAAACAACACCTCTCTCTCTCCTTCTAATGCATTCGCCCAAGAGGCCTTTCTTCTCCATCTCTCCCATTTTTGGCACTTGGTGCCATTTTCTTCTAAGACTTGGCTTGGCCGAGACATGCAAGGAAGATAAGGAAATTTTGCGGCAAAATTTCCAGAGTGCTAGCACACTTTAAAGGTCTTGCGAAGATGATATGGAAACTTACTTGTGAGCTTGGAATCACCATTCGGAAGCTTGGAGCTTGGACCGAAAATTTGGAGCACAAAATCCTCAAATGCCGAGAGCTCAAGGAGGGAAAAGCATGAAGATTTTTGATGTTCCTCGCGTCGCAAAAGCCGATCGTTGTAAGTATGATTCCGCCATGCTTTTACGAGTATTCATACATATATGTTTCATTGCTTGATTTGATCCTTGAGAGCTAATAGAAACCCAACAATGGTATCATGAGCCATTTGAGCATGAAACTTGAACTTAGGGTTAAAATTGGGTAAATTGAATTTGAGCATGTTTTGATTAAATTGATTGTTGGAATATGCTTATATTATGTTAACTTTGAGTTGTGCATAATCAATTTTGTGAAATATTGATTGGATCAATTTTTCCCCAATTGGAAGGCTTGGCCGAATCATAGTGATACCCTAATGTCATGGTATTTTTTGTTTCTTTGATCATTGGATGACTTGAAACAATTGGGTAATGTTGATTTGACAATTTAATTGGATTGAAACCGAATTGGACATGAAAAACCCCAAATTGCCGTGACTTGGAAGCATGAAAAATGATTGATTTTTTGATTAAAATGTGTTGGACATGTTTTGATGTTAATGAGCATAATTAATTGTACAAATTTGTGTTTTGGAAATATTAATTTGAATAATTAATTATAGCATACACTTTAGGTTAATTAAGTTATGAAATTTGGAATTTAGTAATTTAATTAATTGGGCCTATTTTGGAAATTGGGCTTAATGGGCTTGGTTGTACTAAGATTGGGTTTAGGCTAAATCGGTTGGATCCAATTGGGCCCAAAACCATTTCCATAAAGTCCAATTATGACTTAAATGGACCTTTAATATTAATTGGGCCTAATGGGCCTAAATTGGTTTCTTGGCAAATAAGGGTGATTCCTTAAATGGGCTTTGGTATTTGGGTTTGACCCATATTGACCAAAAGTCCATGCCTTAAGAAATTAATTGAAAGCCCATTGGACTTTAAATTAAATTGACATTGGATGTTAATCGGGCTTTGAGACCCATAACGATTAGATTTGGAATCTAAGTCGTAAAGGTTTGTTTATAAAGTGTAATATTTAATTTGGAATTAAATAAATGAATTAGTATTAAATACAAATTAAATTGGATTTAATGTTGTAGTTTAATTTAATTCAAGAATTCGTACTTTGAGTACTTATTCGCAAAACGAGTTTGACTCGCGCAAAATCAAATCGTTGTTTGAACATTGGATGGTCATTAATATTCAGATTAATTAATTGGATTAGATTGATTGATAACATGCTTGTGTGAATACATGGTTGCGATGTATGAATAATGTATATCGGATGGATACTAGATGGGTTAGGGCAATTTTGGAAATTGTTGTAATAAATTTAGAATTTATTAAATTGGACCTGCGTGTCCAGCCTATTACCTCCTTACTCTGTGTATTTCTCTTCTCACCTATTCCCCTTAATGTAAATGAGGTTTCTTTAGAAGTGTTATGTAATCGGGTAGAAGTAATACTTGTGCTAGCGGGAGAGAGGAAAGAGAGAGATTTGTTCTAGGAACAATGTGTTAAGTATCCATCCGCATATCATTATTATTTTATTTATATGCGCCTTATTATGTGTTTAGAATGCATGTTTATGGGTGTATGATGATGAGACCTTAACAAATATAATAAATTGGTTGCCAATTGCACGTGAAAAACCCTCAACATCATATTAAGTGTTTTTCCTTCCATTGAGTGATTCTTACTCAAGATCCAAGACTGGCATTGGTTTGTTGGCCAAAGTCAAGACCTTTGTCCGTCGAGGATGTGTTTGAATCATGAAGGCTTTGTTTTATATTGGTGTCTTGTCCAAGTTGTGATTTTTTGGCCAAAGTCAAGATCACTTCTTGTCCATCGACATTGATTACGAAGCTTTCCAAGGTCAATGGGTTCCGCTTAACTGGGATCACTAAGTTTGTTGTGCCAAAGCCAAGGCTTAGTTGATTCAGAGGAAAAAGGTTAGGCAATATATTGGATATATTGGCATATATAAGATATATGTTTAGGACTTGGATGTCCACCTACTGGATTTAGGAATTGGATGGGATCCAATTGATCTTAGAGATCTACCTAGTTAATTATCATACAATTTGTTGGCCAAAGTCAAGATTGTGTGTTATTTAACGGGATCCTAGCCCACTAGGAAACAAGGTTTCCCGAGTACTCAACAGAGGGTTAGAGGCTCGCCGAAAAATAGTGGGAGGCAAGTATTAAATTTGCAATATTCGTTTAGTTACTTGCCATACGCGCTCATTTCAAATATTTCGTCAAATAAATTAATATATTAGTTGGACTAATATTTAATGTTGTTTTAAATTAAACAGTTGGACTGTATTCAAACTATTTCATTTACAGTTGATTATATAATTGGATTATAGTAATCAATATATTTGAATTAATCATTTCAATTAATAGTTGATTTTATAATTGGATTATAGTAATCAATATAATTGAATTTAACCTATTAAATTATAGTTGATTATATAGTTAGACTATAGTAATCATTATAATAAATAGTACCTAAAATCGTTGATTAAATAATTGGACTATTAGAATCAAGATAATTGAAAGATTAGTGTTTAAAACATAATCATGGGTGAAAATATTTTTAAACGACTTTAATTTTCAAATTGGGAATAAAATTTCAGGATAGTCCTGGAAACCGAGAAGTTACTTTATTTGATATAGTGACGTCTCGAGCCTAAGCCCGGAGTTAAGCAAATAGTAGAGCATGATCTTTGGAATATTCATGTGATGATAACTTTAGTGCTTAATCCAAAATGCTTGCCGCATAGACTCCTTAATTTCTTAGTCAGAACTAAGGATTAGATCCTTATAGTATGATAATGAAATTGAAGGATCTTCATAGATCTATTCTTAGATCTTAGAAGTACAAGTTGCAATAGATAACTCTTGGAGAGTTAATGGCTATTCTCAAGGAGACAAAGCCAAAGTTTGCAATAAGGCAAGAAGCGCAAGGTTCACCTTACTTCGACATTCTAGAAGGCCGAGGCTTGGCCAATGGCTTCTAGAGTATGGAAAATGGCAAAGGCAAAGTCATTATGTTCTTCTGGGAAGACAAATGACATATCCCATAATATCTGCCTAAACTGTAGCAAACGGGGTCACTGAAGCGTGACTGCCTGTTGGATAATTATGACCCATAGAGTCACTATTTGTACAGATCATGGTGTTGTTGTACAAATTAACTATGTGACAAAGGAGATTGCTCTCTTATCATTTGTGATTAGATCACCATGATATATAAATGATAAGAGGTTTATATGATTAGTTCTTGGATTAAGAATGATATGAGACAGTATCAGTCCACGAAGGATAAATCATTAAATATCCATAGTCAGAGTATTATCGAGATTGGACATCGATAATGCGTAAAAGACTAGTATTACACTTGTGCGCTTTTGTGAGGGCACAACAGCATAGTTTTCATATATTTGGGTATAGGATACTCATGCAAGTGTAATAGGAGGTTGTGTTTTACCGATGGTACGGGAAACAGCTTCGCTCTGGATAGACCCCCTTGGAATTCCATTGGTAGTATGACTATGTGTCTATGGAAGTCCGAAATCAAGGTAGGTGTATTTGGTCTTAACCTGAGAATTACACCACTAATACTTGCGACAATCAATATACTTTGGTTTTGGTCGTCCAGGGCTTTAACAGGTTCTGTGTACGCCTCTGCTGGGTATATTGAGAATCGTAGTGTGTTGGGTGTGATGTCAAGACGGAAGTATCACTTCAGTCATATGGAGATGATGGTCACGTAGGATACGATACTAGTACTCTTATGTACTGCAGTCATCGGGATAAAATGACAATGTCATGTTTATCTGATTATAGAGACTAGTTACCAGACATCCGACATGTGCTTCGTATGGGGCAGACATAATTACAGCCTCAGGCCTAGCACTTGACATCCTCTACTGGATCGACATACGAAATACTACGTAAACTACACTTGATATAGATCGCTTATTCCTGTAAGCATGTTTCTAGAGAATTGGGTAGGCATGACGCTTTGCTAGAAGCCAACCTTGTCTTGTAAATCGGTATAAACGTAGTACGAGGTAGTTACGCGTTCGGATAGTCCGACGACCGTATTTACTGCCAACATATCCGGGGATCTCATGGGTCGCTTCCCGAAGATTCACCGATGACGTATGACTCGCACTTTATTAATCTGGGATTAAGTGGATGAGAGAGAAAATTAATCTGGGATTAATTGCGGAGATATTTTATCTGGGATAAAATATCATTTATAGAGAGAGAACGATTAATTTGGAATTAATCGATAAAATAATATATTTGATATATTATACGAAATTGGATTTCAACGTGGAATTAAAATCAGATTTTAATTCGGGCAAACGAGTTAATTTAGAATTAATTCGTTAGCGATGTGAATAGTGATTTCGTTAGGCATAATCATTTAATTATGTCGCAACGGAAAATTCCTTAATTTGTAATTAGCGAACCCGAGCCCGGGATTGTTTGCGAGCGCATTCGCATTTCGAATTCGAGTGCGGCACGCAAGTCAAATCAAGCGTCAAATCGCTAGTCACTTCAAGCATCAAATCATTAGTCACTTTGAGTGATGTGACTACTTGTCATTTGATTGATTGATTGATGTGACTTCATGGGAGTTGTTGGAAAAGCTTTTGAAAGCTTAAAAGACATTTATCAATTTTTAATTGATATTTGACTTTTGGTAATTGAATTTTGAATTTAATATTTTGTGTATTAGATACATTTTTCTTCTAACAACTCACACAACACTCTCTCTCTTTCTTCTCCATCTCTATCTCTCACGCCCTTTGGGCTGTTCTTATTCTTCTTCACTAGTTTGCCAAAACCGTGAGCCATAGAGGAAGCAAATGATGATTTTGTTACAAAATCAGGGTGCTAGCACACTCTAGGAGACATACAAAGGTGATAGGGAACTCACTTCATGAGCTATGAATCAACACAAGCTTGGAGCTTGCATGGAGGACCACCCATGGCTGATTCTTGGAGGAGGAAAACCAGTCACTGTCCTGAGCTGTTGAAGGGCAGAAAATGATTTTTATCTTCACCGCATCATCTCAACTGATCATTGTGAGTATTTCGCACCTCCTTTGATGTATTGACTTTGTATTTTCAATGCTTGAAATGATCATGGGATGCTTAGAGAATTCCTACAATTGTATGAGAGCAAGGTTGAGCATGAAAATATTTTTGGGTTAAAATTGTGTAAAATGTGTTTGAGCATGATTTAATTAAATTGGATGTTTGAGTATGCTTAAAACATGTTTAATTTAGGATTGATTGGATCAATTTGATGAAAAATTGTTTGGAACAAATTTCCCCAAAATTGTTAGCTTGGCCGAGAATGGTACCCTGATTTGATGTCTTGGAATTTTTATTTTTGATTCATTAGATGACTTAAAATCATTCGGGAAATATTGATTTAGAATTTGATTGGATTGAATTCGGAATTGATTTGATAAATCCCTCCATTGTCGAGACTATAGCATGTGTATTTGGGTTTGATTTTTTGATAAAATGTGTTGGACATGTTTTGTTGTTAAAAAGCATGATTAGTTATGTAAATTGATGTTTTGGAAATGTTAATTTGGGTGATTAATTATGTTATACACTTTGTGTAATTAAATTGTAAATTTGGAATTTGGTAATTTAATTATTTGGGCCTATTTTGTTAAATTGGGCTTGTAATGTTGTAAATGGGCTAATTGGGTTTGGTTGTACCAAGTTGGGTTTAGGCTAAATTGGTTGGATCCAATTGGGGCCCAAAACCGCTTCCATAAAGCCCAAATGCGACTAATGGACCTTTAATTATTTAATTGGGCCTAATGGGCCTAAATTGATTTCTTGGCTTATTGGGTTACTCCTTGATTGGACTTTGGTTATTGGGTTTGACCCGAGTTGACCAAAAGTCCACGCCTAAAGAAATTAATTAAAAGCCCATTGGACTTTAATTAAATTGACGTTGGATGTTAATCGGGCTTTGAGGCCCGTAACGATTAAATTTGGAATTTAAGTCGTAAAGGTTTATTAATAAAGTATAATATTTAATTTTGAATTAAATAGCGAATTAGTATTAAATACAAATTGAAATGGATTTAATTTTGTAGTTTAATTTAATTCGAGAATTCGTACTTTGAGTACTTATTCGCAAAACGAGTTTGACTCGCGCAAAATCAAATCGTTGTTTGAACATTGGATGGTCACTAATTATCAGATTAATTAATTTGATTAGATTGATTGATAACATGCTTGTGTGAATACATGGTTGCGATGTATGAATAATGTATATCGGATGGATATTAGATGGGTGGGGCAATTTTAGAAATTGTTGTAATAAATTTGGAATTTATTAATTGGACCTGCGAGTCCAGCCTTAACTCTTATGACTCTTTGTATTCTCTTCTCACCTATTCCCCTCAATGTAAATGAGGTTTCTTTAGAAGTGTAGTGTAACGGATAGAAGTAAATACTTGTGCTAGCGGGAGAGAGAAAGAGAGAGATTTGATCTAGGATCAATGTGTTAAGTATCCATCCGCATATCATTATTATTTATTTATACGCGCTTTATTATGTGTTTAGAATGCATGTTTAAGGGTGTATGATGATGAGACCTTAACAAAGATAATAAATTGGTTGCCAATTTGCACGCGAAAAACCCTCACAAAATATTAAGCATTTTTCCTTCCATTGAGTGATTCTTACTCAAAATCCAAGACTGGCATTGGTTTGTTGGCCAAAGTCAAGACCTTTGTCCGTCGAGGATGTGTTTGAATCACGAGAGTATTGTTCCATATTGGTGCCTTGTCCAAGTTGTGGTTTGTTGGCCAAAGTCAAGACCACTTCTTGTCCATCGACATTGATTACGAAGCTTTCCATGGTCAATGGGTCGCGCTTAACTGGGATCACTAAGTTTGTTGTGCCAAAGACAAGGCTTAGTTGATTCAGAGGAAAAAGGTTAGGCAATATATTGGATATATTGGCATATATATTGTATATATGTTTCGGACTTGGATGTCCCCCTACTGGATCTAGGAATTGGATTGGATCCAATTGATCTTAGAGATCTACCTAGTTAATCATCATACAATTTGTTGGCCAAAGTCAAGATTGTGTGATATTTAACGGGATCCTAGCCCACTAGGAAACACGGTTTCCCGACTACTCGACAAAGGGTTAGAGGCTCGCCGAAAAATAGTGGGAGGAAAAAATTGAATTTGCAATATTCGTTTAATTACTTGCCATACGCGCTCAAAACAAGTATCATTCGTCAAATAAATTAAATGTTAGTTAGACTAATATTTAAATTGTTGTTTTAAATAAAACAGTTGGACTGTATTCAATCTATTAAATTATAATTGAATATATAGTTGGACTATAATAATCATTATAATAAATAGTACCAAAATCGTTGATTAAATAGTTGGACTATTAGAATCAAGATAAAATTGAAAGATTAGCATTTAAAACATAATCCTAGGGAAAATGTATTTAAATGTATTTAATTTTCAAATTGGGAATATTTTCAGGATAGTCCTGAAAACTAATAAGTTACTTTATTTGATAAAATAACATATTATGCCTAAGCCCGGAGTTAAGCAAATAGTAGAGCATGATCTTTGGAAGATTCATGTGATGATAAGTTTAGTGCTTAATCCATTAAGCTTGTCAAATTAGACTCCTTAATTTCTTAATCAGAACTAAGGATTAGATCCTTAAATTGTGATAATGAAATTGAATGATCTTCATAGATCTATTCTTAGATCTTAGAAGTACTATATTGCAATACTAATTCTTGGAGAATTAATGACTATTCTCAAGGAGACAAAGTCAAAGTTTGCAATATGGCAAGTAGCGCAAGGCGCACCTTACTTCGATATTCTAGAAACCCGAGGCTTGGCCAAAGGCTTCTGGAGTATGAAAAGGGCAAAGGCAAAATCATTATAATCTTCTGGGAAGATAAAAGGACATATCCCAAAATGTCTGCTTAATTGTGGCAAACGGAATCGCGGAAGCGTAACTGCCGTTTGGACAAAGCAAACATGAAGGAATTGAAGACACGCAAGGCTCTAACTTCAAATATGTTTGTCATAAATATGTTCACTACTAGTATTGAAATTGGATTTTAAATACTTAATGTGATACATAAATATATACTGATGTTCAGAATCTGCTATGAGCATGATACTGACATCTATTGAGATTTATTTGCGATTTGGAAACGGGATGAAAGTCGCTGTTTTAACCGTAGATACCTATATTTAGGAACTACCCTTCGGGTTTGTACCTAAATTTGGAAACTGTTATAATGTAACTAGTTTGACTAGATACATTATCTCCATATCAGTGTTTATCCGTTACGGATTTACCTTTATATTCTAGAACACTAAAGTGTTTTATTATATAAAGATGATATTGAGATAAACACATTAGATGTGGATAACAACATTTATATTTTGAATATAAATAAAATCTCAAACATATAACATGACAAACAAATAGCTCAAACTGATTTGATCAGAAGAAACTTAAATGTGGCATTGATGTCTGGGACACAATTAAACAAGACTCGTATATCCACACTTTCGAAGAGTGGGTACTAGGACTGATTTAATTCTATTCAAATAAAGTCTACGAATCTAGTTAATTGGGCAAAGTGCCTAAACCACCTTTACTTGGTAAAAATGTAAATGCCACCGATCTGTTAGCCCTAGTTCATAGTGAAGCAAGTGGGCCCATGTCTAGCTAGGCTAGATGTGGATATGAATATTTCGTGACCTTTACGGATGTGGCATCGCGTTATGGTTATGTGTTTCTTTAGGAACACAAATCAGAAACTTTTATAGTTTCGACACGAAATAGACAAACAGATCGGCTAAAGTATTAAATCGTCACGGTAAGACCGTAATGGAAAATACTTAAGCAATAAATTTCACATATACTTGAAAGAGTATAGTATTCTTTCAATGAGGACTCCTCCCGAAACACGTCATTTTGACGGTGTGTCCGAACAGAGTAACCGAATTTTGTTGGACATGATAAGGTTAATCATGAGTCGCTCTGAGCTACCATTTCCTTCAACGGATAAGCTTTAAACAATGCAGAACTTATTTTGAATAACGTTCCATAAAAATCTGTTTGACAGACCTCATATAAGATATGAACAGGAAAGAAACCGGGTTTCACATTCCTGAAAATTTGGGTATGCCGGGCATATGTTTGGATGATACCAAACTAAAACCCAAATTGGATAAGTGCCAATTGTAGGTTATCATAGGGATACCAAAGTATAGTACTTATACAACTCACATGAGAACAATTTAATTGTTGCTCACCATGCGGTTTTCCTAAGAGGAATACTGATATGCAGTGGTCAGTGGGAGGATAGTAAAACTCGATGAAAATCAAAGTAATACTATTCCAGGCACCAATTCCTTAATGGAACACAAATAGTTCATTTAGGATGAAACTATACCAGTAATCTTCGAATACACAAGAACCGCGTAATTCAGAGAGAATCAGAAAACAACCTGGGGTATGGGTTTCTGATCTCACCTCATAAAGATGTCAATCTTATTGAGGTATACCAACTGACTACGTATGAGGAAGTGATATAAGGTATCGACTCCCTATTATGGCATAGTGCCATGACATCCGAAATGGATTCCATGTATATCAACAAGTTTGGACACTAGTTGATGTACCGCAAAGCATTGTGCCTATTGGTACTTTATAAGTCTTCAAGGAAGACATACATGGATGGCAACATACCAACGTATAAAGCTAGGCTTTTAGCGGAAAGGTATCGTTATCAACATTGTTTTGATTACGATTCAACCTTTTACCTGTTGCCATGGTAAATCCATTTGGATAATGCTTGCTAAAGCTGCATGTTTCATTTATGAAATATGTCAGCTGAACGGGAAAATCGTTTTCCTTAAAGGAAACCTTTTGGAGGATGTTTACAACATCCTGTCGGTTTTTTCGTACCAAAACTAGCAAACAAGGTTTGCAGGTTATTCGATCCATGTTTGGATTGAAGCAAGCATAGGTTCTTAGAATTATCGTTTTGATGTAATCATAATAGAGTATGATTTAATTCAAAACGAAAATAATTCTTGTGTATATAAGGATGTTAGTGGGAGCGCACTGACAATAAATGTCCTATAAATAATGATAATATATGTCATTTCTTGGAAATGATATTCCCATAAAACAATCGGTGAAAGCTTGGCTTTCATGAAAACTCTCCGAGAAATCGTACATTGAAAAATATACTCGCCCTGGTGTCTCATACGCTTTGAGCATATGCAGTCACAAATAGGCCAATCCAAGTGATAATCACTGGATTGATATTAAGAACATACTTTAGTTTCTTAGAGAACTAAGGATGCTGTCTTAAACTATGGAGAATGATAACTTGAAGTGACTGAGATCACTGCTATAAGTTTCCTAACCGATAAAAACGGTACTACACAGTTTGAATAACGGAACAGTAAGCTGGAAATCTTCCAAGCAAGATACTGTTACCGAATAAACAACAAATGCGGGTTATTGCTGCAGCTGAGGTAGCAATAGAAGCTATTTGGGTCGATAATAAATCTAATTAGATTAGATATAGTTCTGTTAGCAGCTGAGCTAGGCTTCAGCACATGCTAAAGAATTATTGGTCTCATCAACGATCCAGATACATACTTCATTATTCATCTGATTCGTTCGGATCACACATCGTGGCGATGTAATGATCGTATAAATCACATCAGACGATAATCATGCAAATGCACTGACGAAAACCTATTCTCAGCAGTTTGAGCCAACCGTACATAGTTCGGGTGGTAAACACTCGAGTGACTGGCTATAGGCCAAGTGGGAGATTGTTGGACAATTATGACCCATAGCGTCACTATTTGTACATATCATGGTGTTGTTGTACAAATTAACTATGTGACAAAAAAGATTGCTCTCTTATCATTTGTGATTAGATCACCATGATGTATAAAAGATATGAGGTCTATATGATTCGTTCCTGGATTGAGAATGATATGAGACAATGTCAGTCCACGAATGATAAATCATTAAATATCCATAGTCAGAGTATTATCGAGATTGGACATCGATAATGTGTAAAAGACTAGTATTACACTTGTGCGCGTTTGTGAGGGCACAACGGCATAGTTCTCATATATTTGGGTATAGGATACTCATGCAAGTGTAATAGGAGGTTGTGTTTTACAGATGGTACGGGAAACAGCTTCGCTCTGGATAGACCCCCTTGGAATTCCATTGGTAGTATGACTATGTGTCTATGGAAGTCCGAAATCAAGGTAGGTGTATTTGGTCTTAACCTGAGACTTACACCGCTAATACTTGCGACAATCAA
The DNA here is from genome assembly GCA_019454045.1 of Zanthoxylum bungeanum. Classification (NCBI taxonomy): domain Eukaryota; kingdom Viridiplantae; phylum Streptophyta; class Magnoliopsida; order Sapindales; family Rutaceae; genus Zanthoxylum; species Zanthoxylum bungeanum. The sequence goes on along the minus strand of SKCR01027692.1, from coordinate 165,632 downwards.
TATACTTTGGTTTTGGTCGTCCAGGGCTTTAACAGGTTCTGTGTACGCCTCTGCTGGGTATATTGAGAATCGTAGTGTGTTGGGTGTGATGTCAAGACGGAAGTATCACTTCAGTCATATGGAGATGATGGTCACGTAAGATACGATACTAGTACTCTTATGTACTGCAGTCATCGGGATAAAATGACAATGTCATGTTTATCCGATTATAGAGACTAGTTACCAGACATCCGACATGTGCTTCGTATGGGGCAGACATAATTCCAGCCCCAGGCCTAGCACTTGACATCCCCTACTGGATCGACATACGGAATACTACGTAAACTACGCTTGATATAGATCGCTTATTCCTGTAAGCATGTTTCTGGAGAATTGGGTAGGCATGACGCTTTGCTAGAAGCCAACCTTGTCTTATAAATCGGTATAAACGTAGTACGAGGTACTTACGCGTTCGGATAGTCCGACGACCGTATTTACTGCCAACATATCTGGGGATCTCATGGGTCGCTTCCCGAAGATTCACCGATGACGTATGACTCGCACTTTATTAATCTGGGATTAAGTGGATGAGAGAGAAAATTAATCTGGGATTAATTGCGGAGATATTTTATCTGGGATAAAATATCATTTATAGAGAGAGAACGATTAATTTGGAATTAATCGATAAAATAATATATTTGATATATTATACGAAATTGGATTTCAACGTGGAATTAAAATCAGATTTTAATTCGGGCAAACGATTTAATTTAGAATTAATTCGTTAGCGACGTGAATAGTGATTTCGCTAGGCATAATCATTAATTACGTCGCAACGGAAAATTCGTTAATTTGGAATTAGCGAACCCGAGCCCGGGATTGTTTGCGAGCGCATTCGCATTTCGAATTCGAGTGCGGCACGCAAGTCAAATCAAGCGTCAAATCGCTAGTCACTTCAAGCATCAAATCATTAGTCACTTTGAGTGATGTGACTACTTGTCATTTGATTGATTGATTGATGTGACTTCATGGGAGTTGTTGGAAAAGCTTTTGAAAGCTTGAAAGACATTTATCAATTTTTAATTGATATTTGACTTTTGGTAATTGAATTTTGAATTTAATATTTTGTGTATTAGATACACTTTTCTTCTAACAACTCACACAACACTCTCTCTCTTTCTTCTCCGTCTCTATCTCTCATGCCCTTTGGGCTGTTCTTATTCTTCTTCACTAGTTTGCCAAAACCGTGAGCCATAGAGGAAGCAAATGCTGATTTTGTTACAAAATCAGGGTGCTAGCACACTCTAGGAGACATACAAAGGTGATATGGAACTCACTTCATGAGCTATGAATCAACACAAGCTTGGAGCTTGCATGGAGGACCACCCATGGCTGATTCTTGGAGGAGGAAAACCAGTCACTGTCCCGAGCTGTTGAAGGGCAGAAAATGATTTTTGTCTTCACCGCATCGTCTCAACCGATCATTGTGAGTATTCCGCACCTCCTTTGATGTATTCACTTTGTATTTTCAATGCTTGAAATGATCTTGGGATGCTTAGAGAATTCCTATAATGGTATCAGAGCAAGGTTGAGCATGAAAATATTTTTGGGTTAAAATTGTGTAAAATGTGTTTGAGCATGATTTAATTAAATTGGATGTTTGAGTATGCTTAAAACATGTTTAATTGAAGATTGATTGGATCAATTTGATGAAAAATTGTTTGGAATTAATCGATAAAATAATATATTTGATATATTATACGAAATTGGATTTCAACGCGGAATTAAAATCGGATTTTAATTCGGGCAAACGAGTTAATTTAGAATTAATTCGTTAGCAACGTGAATAATGATTTCGCTAGGCATAATCATTTAATTACGACGCAACGGAAAATTTGTTAATTTGGAATTAGCGAACCCGAGCCCGGGATTATTTGCGAGCACATTCGCATTTCGAATTCGAGTGCGGCACGCAAGTCAAATCAAGCATCAAATCGCTAGTCACTTCAAGCGTCAAATCATTAGTCACTTTGAGAGATGTGACTACTTGTCATTTGATTGATTGATTGATGTGACTTGATGGGAGTTGTTGGAAAAGCTTTTGAAAGCTTGAAAGACATTTATCAATTTTTAATTGATATTTGACTTTTGGTAATTGAATTTTGAATTTAATATTTTGTTTATTAGATACACAATTCTTCTAACAACTCACACAAAACTCTCTCTCTTGCTTCTCCATCTCTCTCTCTCACGCCCTTTGGGCTGTTCTTATTCTTCTTCACTGGTTTGCCAAAACCGTGAGCCATAGAGGAAGCAAATGATGAGTTTGTTGCAAAATCAAGGTGCTAGCACACTCTAGGAGACATACAAAGGTGATAGGGAACTCACTTCATGAGCTAGGAATCAACACAAGCTTGGAGCTTGCATGGAGGACCACCCATTGCCGATTCTTGGAGGAGGAAAACCAATCACTGCCGTGAGCTGTTGGAGGGCAAAAAATGATTTTTGTCTTCACCGCATCGTTTCAACCGATCATTGTGAGTATTCCGTGTTAGGTTTATATCTAGGTCCCAAGATCAAACAAGACATGAAATACATGTGTGAATATATCAACGGAGGTAGCGGAATACTCACATCGATCGGTTGAGAGATGCGGCAAGCAAAAAAATTCGAAATTCCTCACTGTTTTGGGCGTGAACTGCAGTGATGTTGCTCACTGTTTTGGGCGTGAAAATGGTCCTTCGTCAAGCTCCAAGCTTCGTCGAACGGATCCCGCCTCATGGGTGAACCTCCCTAACACCTTCGCAAGTCTCGTAAGTGTGCTAGCACTTGTGTTTTTGCATCAAAAACTCACTCATTGCTCCCCTAAAGCTCACGGCAGTGAGCTGTGTTGGAGAAGAAAGAAACAGCCCCTTGGGCGTGTGAAAGAGAGAAGGAGAGATGGAGAGAAAAATGTGTAATTGGTTATTAAAAGATTTTCCAAAAACCTTTATATATTTTCCAAGAAAATACATTAAACAATTTCCAAATAATTCATTAAATAATTAAAAGGTAAATGTCTCACCAACTTACACTATTTCACCAAAACACATCACTATTCAAAGTCACTTTAATAAAGTGATTTGATGTAAGTCAATCCATCAATCAATCAATCACATCCATCAATCAATCAATCACTCAAAGTGACTTTTGATTTGACGCTTGATGTGACGAATGATTTGACGCTTGATGTGACTTGCGTTGCCGCACTCGAATTCGAAATACGAATGCGCTCGCAATCACACTCGGGCTCGGTTTCGCTAATTCCTAATTAGCGAATTTTCCGTTACGTCGTAATTAAATGATTACGCCTAGCGAATTCACTATTCACGTCGCTAACGAATTAATTCTAAATTAATTCGTTCGCCCGAATTAAAATCTAATTTTAATTCCGCGTCGAAATCTAATTTCATTTAATATATCAAATATGTTAATTTACCGATTAATTCCAAATTAATCATTCTCTCTCTTTAGACGATATTTTATCCTAGATAAAATATCTCCGTAATTAATCCTAGATTAATTTTCTCTCTTTTCTATATAATCGCAGATTATTAATGAGTGCGAGTTATGCGTCATCGGTGCATTATCGGGAAGCGACCCATGAGATCCCCGGATAAGTCGGCAGTAAATACGGTCGTCGGAGTATCCGAATCACGTACGTACCAAGTACTACGTTCTACCGATTTACGAGACAAGATCGGCTTCTAGCAAAGCACGAAGTCTACCCAATTCTCCGGTCATATTCATCTAAGAATATTTAAGATCTATATCAAGCGTAGTATACCAAGTATTGTGTATATCGGTCCAGTATCGGATAGTCACGTGCTAGGGCTGGGGCTGGATAAGTGTCTGCCCCGTCCGAAGCACATGTCGGATGTCTGGTAACTAGTCTCTATGATCGGATATACATGACCTTGTCATAATATCCCGATGGCCGGCCAGCACTTAAGAGCACTAATACCGTATCATGCGTGACATCATCTCCACTATGACTGGAGTGATACTTCCGTCTTGACATCACACCCAATACTCTACGATTCTCAATATACCCAGCATTGGCGTACACAGAACCGGTTAGAGTCCTAGACGACCTCAACTAAAGTATATTGATTGTCGTAAGCATTAGCGGTGTAAGTCTCAGGTTAAGACCATACACACCTACCCTGATGTCGGACTCCCATAGACACATAGTCATAATACCAATGGGATTCCGAGGGGTCTATCCAGAGCGAAGCTGTTTCCCGTACCATCGGTGAAACACAACCTCCTATCGCACTTGCATGAGTATCCAATACCCAAATATATGAGAACTATGCTGTTGTGCCCTCACAACGCGCACAAGTGCAATACTATCCTATTCCGCATTATCGATGTCCAGTCTCGATAATACTACGACTAGGGATATTTAATGATTAATCCTTCGTGGACTGATACTGTCTCATATCATTCTCAATCCAGGAACTAATCATATGGACCTCTCTTCATTTATACATCTATGGTGATCTAATCACAAATGATGAGAGTGCAATTTCCTTGTCACATAGTTAATTTGTACAACAACACTATGATCTGTACAAATAGTGACGCTATGGGTCATATTATCCAACAATCTCCCACTTGGCACATAGCCAGTCACTCAAGTGTCGTACACCCGAACTATGTACGGTCGCTCAAATTGCTGAGAAAAGGTTTTCGTCAGTGGATTTCCATGATTATCGTCTGACGCGATTTATACGATCATCACATCGCCACGATGTATGATCCGAACGAATCAGATGAATATAGAAGTATATATCTGGATCGTCGATGAGACCTTTAATTCTTTAGCCTTGTGCTGACGCCTAGCTCAGCTGCTAACAAAACTATATCTAATCTAATTAGATTTATTATCGACCCAAATGGCTTCTATTGCTGCCTCAGCTGTAGCAATAATCCGCATTTGTTGTTTATTCGGCAACAATATCTTGCTCGGAAGATTTCCAGCTCACTGTCCCGTTATTTAAACTTTATAGTACCGCAGTATTTAACTGTTTGGAAACTTGCAGCAGTGATCCCAGTCACTTCAAGTTCTCCTTCTCCATAGTTTTAGACATCATCTTTAGTTCTCTAAGATACTAACAGATGTTCTTAATTTCAATCCAGTGACTAACACTTGGATTGATCTGATTGTGACTCCATATGCTCAAAGCGTATGAGACACCATATCAAGTACATTTTAAATGTACAATTTCCCAGAGAGTGTTAACAACTCCAAATCTATCCCAGTAGATCTTTATTCCTTGAATAAAGGTTGTTACTCCCCAGAATTCGACGAAGAATTTCTATGAAAGAATATCTATGAAAGCCAAGCTTTCACCAATTGCTTTATTGGGAATTTCACTGTCAGTGCGCTCCCACTAACCTCCTTATATACACAAGAATCATTTCGTTTTGAATTAAATCATAAACCATTATGATTACATCAAAACGACAGTTCCAAGAACCTTATGCTTGCTCCAATCCAAACATGGATCGAATAACCCGCAAACCTTGTTTGTCGGTTATACAAAATCGTCAGGATGTTGAAAATATCCTCCAAAAGGTTTCCTTTTCAGGAAAGCGATTTTGATCTTTAACTGACACATTTCATAAATGTACAGTTTCTCAGCAAGCCTTATCCAAATGGATTTACCATGGTAACAGGTAAAAGGTTGAACCGTAATCAACACAATGTTGATAACGATACCTTTCCGTCACAAGCCTAGCTTTGTACGTTGGTATGTTGCCATCCATGTATGTCTTCCTTGAAGACATTTACATTGTACCAATAGGCACAATGCCTTGCGGTACGACAACTAGTATCCAAACATAGTTGTTATACATGGTATCCATTTCGGACTCATGGCATTTTTCCATGATAGGGAGTCGATACTTTGTATCACTTCCTCAAAACGTAGTCGGATGGTATACCCTCATAAGATTGACATCTTTATGAGGTGAGATCAGAAACCCATACCCTAGGTTGTTTTCTGACTCTCTCCGATCTATGAGGTTCTTGTGTATTCGAAGATTAACGGTATAGATTCATCATTGATGAACTATTTATGTTCCATTACGGACTTCGTGCCTTGAACAGTATTACCCCGATTTTCATCGAGTTTTACTGTCCTCCCACTTACCACTGCATATCGGTATTCCTCTCAGGAAAACCGCATGGTGAGCAACAATCATATTGTTCCCATGTGAGATATTTAAGTACTATACTTATGGTTTTCCCTAGGATAACCTATAATTGGCACTTATCCAATTTGGGTTCTAGTTTGGTATCATCCAAACGTTATGCCTGGCATACGCAAATTATTAGGAATGAGAAACCATGTTTCTTTCCTTTTCATATCCTATATGATATCTGTCAAACAGATTTATATGGAACCTTATTCTAAATAAGTTTTGCACTGTTAATATATATCCGTTGAAGGAAATGATAGCTCAGAGCGACTCGTGATAAACCTTATCATGTCCAACAAAATTCGGTTTTTAGTTCGGACACACCGTCAAACTGACGTGTCTCGGGAGGAGTCCTCATCTGAAAGAATACTGTACTCTTTCATGTATTATGAAACTTACTGCTTAAGTATTTTCCATTACGGTCTTACCGTGACGGTATAATACTATAGCCGATCTGTTTATCTACTTCGTGTCGAAACTCTAAAAGTTTCCGATTTGTGTTCTTCAAAAGAAACACATAACCATAACGTGATGCCACATCCGTTAAGGTCACGAAATATTCATATTCACATCTAGCCTAGCTAGATATGGGCCCACTTTCTTCATAATGAATAGGGCTAACAGATCGATGGCATTTTCAATATTACCAAGTAAATAGTGTTTTAGGTACTTTACCTAATAAACTAGATTCGTAGACTTTATTTGAATAGTCAAATCAGTCCTAGTACCCACTCTTCAAAAGTGCGGATATACGAGTCTTGTTTAATTGTGTCCCAGACAACAATGCCACAAATAAGTCTCTATTGATCAAATCAATTTGAGCTATTTATTTGTCATTTTATATGTTTTGAGATTTTAATTATATTCAAAATATAAATTATGTTATTCACATCTAATGTGTTTATCTCAGTATCATCTTTATATAATGAAACACTTAGTGTTCTAGAATATAAAGGTTTATCCACAATGGATTAAAACACTGATATAGAGATAATGTCTCTAGTCAAACTAGTTACATTATAACAGTTCCTAATTTAAGTACACACCCGAAGGGTAGTTCCTAAACTTAGGTATCTACGGTCGAAACAGCGACTTTCGTCCCGTTTCCGATTCGCAGAGCAATCTCAGCTTGAAGTCAGTATTCTGCTCAAAGCAGATTCTGAACATCAATACATATATTTTATGTACCACACTAAGTATTTAAAATCTAATTTCAATACTAGTTATGAACATAACTTTGACAATCATTTTTAAAGTAAGAGCCTTGCCCTTTCTTTAATTCCTTCGTGTCTGCCATATCCAAATGGTATTCACTTTGGGATATGTCAATTATCCTTTTCAATATTTCATGAACCTTAGGCCAAGCCTTGGGTTTTTAGAATATCGAAACAATGTGCACCTCGTGCTACATGCCCAATTGCAAACTTTGACTTTTCACCTCTAGAATAGTCAATTAATTCTCCAAGAATTATTTATTGCAATTTTAATACTTATTAAATCTAAAATAGATTTTTGACAAGTATGTTAAATTAAGCACTAAAGTTATCATCACATAAATCTCTAAAGATTTACGCTCTACTTATTTGCTTAATTTTGGGCGTAAGGTATAATATAGTTATTTTATCAAATAAAGTAACCTATTATTTATTCCCAATTTGAAAATTAAATCATTTAAAATATTTTAATCCCAGATTATATTTTAAATATCCAACTTTTCAATTCTTTCTTGATTTCAATAGTCCAACTATTTAATCAATTATTAGTGGTACTATATATTATAATGATTATAATAGTCCAACTATATAATCAAATATAATCCAAATTAATTAACCTCAATTACATTGATTACTATAATCCAATTATAAAATCAACTGTAAACTGAAATTAATAATTAAAATATATTGATTAATATAATCCAATTATATATAATCAACTATATACAGTCCACTATTTATTAAAACAACATTAAGTATTAGTCCAACTAATACTTTTAATATATGACGAGTGATATTTGTTTGAGCGCGTATGGCGAGTAATTGAACGAATATTGCAAATTCAATTCTTGCCTCCCATTATTTTTCGTCGAGCCTCTAACCCTCTGCCGAGTACTCGGGAAACCGTGTTTCCTAGTGGGCTAGGATCCCGTTAAATATCACACAATCTTGACTTTGGCCAACAAATTATATGATAATTAACTAGGTAGATTCTAAGATCAATTGGATCCAATCCATTCATAGATCCAGTAGGTGGACATCAAGTCATAAACATATATCCTATATATGCCTATATATCCATATATACCCTAACCTTTTTCCTCTGAATCAACTAGGCCTTGGCTTTGGCACAACAAACCTAATGATCCCAGTCAAGCGCGGACCCATTGACCATGGAAGCTTCGTAATCAATGTCGTTGGACAAGAAGTGGTCTTGACTTTGGCCAACAAACCACAACTTGGACAAGACACCAATATAGAACAAAGCCTCGTGATTCAAACACATCTTCGACGGACAAGGGCTTGACTTTGGCCAACAACCCCTGCCAATCTCGGATCTTGAGCAAGAATCACTCAATGGAAGGAAAAGACGCATGATATTTGATGAGGGCTTTTCGCGTGAAAATTGGCTACCAATTTCATTATCTTTGTTAAGGTCTCATCATCATACACCCTTAAACATGCATTCTAAATACATAATAAAGCGAGTATGAAAATAAATAATAATGATATGCGGATGGATACTTAACACATTGATCCTAGATCAAATCTCTCCCTTTCTCACTCAAGCTAGCACTTGTACTACTTCTACCCGTTACACTACACTTCTAAAGAAACCTCATTTACATTGAGGGGAATAGGTGAGAAGAGAATACAAAGAATAGAGGTGATAAGGCTGGACACGCAGGTCCAATTTAATAAATCAAATTTATTACAACAATTTCCAAAATTGCCCCACCCACTAATATCCATCCGATATACATCCATCCTATATACATATTCATAATCATCAATCAAACCACGTTTCACACAAAAGCATAATCAATCAATCTATCAAATTAATTAATCTGATAATTATGTGATCATCCAATGTTCAAACAACGATTTGATTTTGCTCGAGTCAAACTCGTTTTTGCGAATAAGTACTCAAAGTACGAATTCATGAATTAAATTAAACTACATCATTAAATCCAATTTAACATGTATTTAATACTAATTCACTATTCAATTCCAAATTAAATATTACACTTTATTTAATAAACCTTTTCGACTTAAATTCCAAATTTAATCGATTCGGGTCTCAAAGCCCGATTAACGTCCAACGTCAATTCAATTCAAGTCTAATGGGCTTTAATTAATTTCTATAAGGCGTGGGCTTCGGCAACTAAAGCCCAATCAAGGAGTAACCCCATAAGCCCAGAAATCAATTTAGGCCCATTAGGCCCAATTAAACTTTAAAGGTTCATTAGTCGCATTTGGGCTTTATGGTAGTGGTTTTGGGCCCAATTGGATCCAATCCATTTGGCCTAAACCCAACTTGATAAAATCAAGCCCAATAAGCCCAATTACAACTTAATAAGCCCAAATCCAATTTGAAGGCCTAATTCATTAAATTACACAAATCCAATTTCGCAATTTAATTACCTAAAGTGCATTACATGATTAATCACCCAAATCAATATTTCTAAAACATCAAATTAGTCCAATTAATCATGTTCATATCATCATCACATGTCCAACACATAAATGAAAAAATCAAACCCATTACATGCTTCTTAGTCTCGGCCAAGGAGGGATTTTGTGTCCGATTTGGTTTCAATCCAATCGAACCCACAATTGACATTAAATCAACATCCCGAATGATTTCCAATACATTCAATGTTCAAAAATCAAAATACCAAGACATTTAAGGGCATCATCCAATTCGGCCAAGGTGATAACTTTTTGGGGATTTTATGTTCAATTCAAAATCCAATCCAATTAGTTTCAAATTAACATTATCCTTAATGATTCTAATTCATCCAATGAACTAAAATCAAAAAATTCCAAGAACTCCAATAGCATACACATTCGGCCAACATAACATTTGGGGAAAATAATTCCAAATCAATTTTCAACAAATTGGTCCAACCAAAATGCAATTAGACATGTTATAAGCTTACTCAAACAATCAATTTATTCAAATCATGCTCAACACAAATTTACCCAAATTTTAAGCCCTACATTTTTCATGCTTGAACCTATAGCTCTTGATGCCATTGTTAGGTTTATATCTAGGTCCCAAGATCAAACAAGACATGAAATACATGTGTGAATACATCAACGGAGGTAGCGGAATACTCACATCGATCGGTTGAGAGATGCGGCAAGCAACAAAATTCGAAATTCCTCACTGTTTTGGGCGTGAACTGCAGTGATGTTGCTCACTGTTTTGGGCGTGAAAATGGTCATTCGTCAAGCTCCAAGCTTCGTCGAACGGATCCCGCCTCATGGGTGAACCTCCCTAACACCTTCGCAAGTCTCGTAAGTGTGCTAGCACTTGTGTTTTTGCATCAAAAACTCACTCATTGCTCCCCTAAAGCTCACGGCAGTGAGCTGTGTTGGAGAAGAAAGAAACAGCCCCTTGGGCGTGTGAAAGAGAGAAGGAGAGATGGAGAGAAAAATGTGTAATTGTTTATTAAAAGATTTTCCAAAAACCTTTATATTTTTCCAAGAAAATACATTAAACAATTACCAAATAATTCATTAAATAATTAAAAGGTAAATGTCTCACCAACTTACACTATTTCACCAAAACACATCACTATTCAAAGTCACTTTAATAAAGTGATTTGATGTAAGTCAATCCATCAATCAATCAATCACATCCATCAATCAATCAATCACTCAAAGTGACTTTTGATTTGACGTTTGATGTGACGAATGATTTGACGCTTGATGTGACTTGCGTTGCCGCACTCGAATTCGAAATACGAATGCGCTCGCAATCACACTCGGGCTCGGTTTCGCTAATTCCTAATTAGCGAATTTTCCGTTGCATCGTAATTAAATGATTACGCCTAGCGAATTCACTATTCACATCGCTAACGAATTAATTCTAAATTAATTCGTTCGCCCGAATTAAAATCTAATTTTAATTCCGCGTCGAAATCTAATTTCATTTAATATATCGAATATATTAATTTACCGATTAATTCCAAATTAATCATTCTCTCTCTTTAGACGATATTTTATCCTAGATAAAATATCTCCGTAATTAATCCTAGATTAATTTTCTCTCTCTTCTATATAATCCCAGATTATTAATGAGTGTGAGTTATGCGTCATCGGTGCATTATCGGGAAGTGACCCATGAGATCCCCGGATAAGTCGGCAGTAAATACGGTCGTCGGAGTATCCGAATCACGTACGTACCAAGTACTACGTTCTACCGATTTACGAGACAAGATCGGCTTCTAGCAAAGCACGAAGTCTACCCAATTCTCCGGTCATATTCATCTAAGAATATTTAAGATCTATATCAACCGTAGTATACCAAGTATTATGTATATCGGTCCTGTATCGGATAGTCACGTGCTAGGGCTGGGGCTGGATAAGTGTCTGCCCCGTCCGAAGCACATGTCGGATGTCTGGTAACTAGTCTCTATGATCGGATATACATGACCTTGTCATAATATCCCGATGGCCGGCCAGCACTTAAGAGCACTAATACCGTATCCTGCGTGACATCATCTCCACTATGACTGGAGTGATACTTCCGTCTTGACATCACACCCAATACTCTACGATTCTCAATATACCCAGCATTGGCGTACACAGAACCGGTTAGAGTCCTAAACGACCTCAACTAAAGTATATTGATTGTCGTAAGCATTAGCGGTGTAAGTCTCAGGTTAAGACCATACACACCTACCCTGATGTCGGACTCCCATAGACACATAGTCATAATACCAATGGGATTCCGAGGGGTCTATCCAGAGCGAAGCTGTTTCCCGTACCATCGGTGAAACACAACCTCCTATCGCACTTGCATGAGTATCCAATACCCAAATATATGAGAACTATGCTGTTGTGCCCTCACAACGCGCACAAGTGCAATACTAGCCTATTCCGCATTATCGATGTCCAGTCTCGATAATACTACGACTAGGGATATTTAATGATTAATCCTTCGTGGACTGATACTGTCTCATATCATTCTCAATCCAGGAACTAATCATATGGACCTCTCTTCATTTATACATCTATGGTGATCTAATCACAAATGATGAGAGTGCAATTTCCTTGTCACATAGTTAATTTGTACAACAACACTATGATCTGTACAAATAGTGACGCTATGGGTCATATTATCCAACATTCCGCACCTCCTTTGATGTATTCACTTTATATTTTCAATGCTTGAAATGTTCTTGGGATGGTTAGAGAATTCCTACACTGCCGTATGGACAAGGCAGACATGAAGGAAGTGAAGACGATGCAAGGCTCCGACTTCAAATATGTTTGTTATAAACATGTTCACTACTAGTATTAAAATTGGATTTTAGATACTGGATGTGGTATATAAATATGTATTGTTATGCAGAATCTGCTGATTAGCAGGATAATGGCTTCAGATGAGATTAATCTACGAATAGGAAACGGGACGGAAGTCACTGTTTTAACCGTAGATACCTAAGTTTAGGAACTACCCTTCGGGTAACTACTTGGATTAGGAAACTGTTACAATGTAACTAGTTTGACTAGATACATTATCTCTATATCAGGGTTTAACCTGTTGCGGGTATACCTTTATATTCTAGAACACTAAAGTGTTTTATTATATAAAGATGATATTGAGATAAACACATTAGATGTGAATAACAGTATTTATATTTTGAATATAAATAAATCTCAAACATATGACATGACAAACAAATAGCTCAAACTGATTTAATCAGTTGAGACTTATAAGTGGCATTATTGTCTAGGACACAATTAAAAAGACTCGTATATCCACACTTTCGAAGAGTGGATACTAGGACGGATTTGATTCTATTCAAATAATGTCTACGAATCTAGTTTATTAGGTAAAGTGCCTAAAACACCTTTACTTGGTAAAAGTGCAAGTGCCACCGATCTGTTAGCCCTCATTCATAGTGAAGTATATGGGCCCATATCTAGCTAGGCTAGAGGTGGATATGAATGTTTCGTGACCTTTACGGATGTGGCATCGCGTTATGGTTGTGTTTCTTTTGAAACACAAATCGGAAACTTTTACAGTTTTGACACGAAGTAAACAAACACATCGGCTAAAGTATTAAAATCGTCACGGTTAGACCATGATGAAAATACTTAAGCAATAAGTTTCTCATATACTTGAAAGAGTATAGTATTCTTTCAATGAGGAATCCTCCCGGAACACGTCAATTTGACGGTGTGTCCGAACAGAGAAACCGATTTTTGTTGGACATGATAAGGTTAATCATGAGTCGTTCTGAGCTACCATTTCCTTCAAGGGATACACATTAACAGTGAAAAACTTATTTTGAATAAGGTTCCATAAAAATCTGTTTGACAGACATCATATTAGATATGAACAGGAAAGAAACTAGGTTTTCTCATTCCTGAAGATTTGGGAATACTAGGCATATGTTTGGATGATACCAAACTAGAACCCAAATCGGATAAGTGCCTAAGTTGTGGGTTATTCTAGGGAAACCAAAGTATAGTACTTATACAACTCACAAGAGAACAATGTAATTGTTGCTTGCCATGTGGTTTTCCTAAGAGGAATACCTATATGCAGTGGTAAGTGGGAGGAAAGTAAAACTCGATGAAAATCGAAGTAATACTATTCCAGGTACCGATTCCTTAATGGAACACAAATAGTTCATCAAGGATGAAACTATACCAATAATCTTCGAATACACAAGAACTGCGTAAGTCGGAGAGAGTCAGAAAATAACCTGGGGTATGGGTTTCTGATCTCACCTCATAAAGATGTCAATCTTATTGAGGAATACCAACTGACTACGTATAAGGATGTGATACAAGGTATCGACTCCCTATTATGGCAAAGTGCCATAATGTTCGAAATGGATTCCATGTATACCAACCAAGTTTGGATACTAGTTGTTGTACCGAATGGCATTGTGCCTACTATATAAGTCTTCAAGGAAGACATACATGGAAGGCAACATACCAACGTACTAAGCTAGGCTTGTAGCGAAAAGGTATCGTTATCAACATTGTGTCGATTACGACGAAACCTTTTACCTATTGCCATTGATTAATCCATTTGGACAATGCTTGCTAATGCTACATGTTTCATTTATGAAATATGGCAGCTGAACGCCAAAATCGCTTTCCTTAACGGAAACCTTTTGGAGGATGTTTAAAACATCCTGGTGATTTTGTCATACCAAAACTAGCAAACAAGGTTTGCAGGTTATTCGATCCATGGATGGATTGAAGCGAAAATGATTCTTGTGTATATAAGGAGGTTAATGGGAGCGCACTGACAATTACTGTCCTAAATAAATAATGATATATCATTTCTTGGAAATGATATTCCCATAATTCAATTGTTGAAAGCTTGGCTTTCATGAAAATTCTCCGTAGAATTCTTGGGAGAGACAACATTTATTCTAGGAATAAAGATCTACTGGGATAGATCTAACAAGTTGTTAGTACTCTCCGAAAACCCGTACATTGTAATAAATGTACGCGACCTGGTGTCTCATACGCTTTGAGTATATGGAGTCACGATCAGGCCAATCCAAGTGATAGTCACTGGATTGATGTTAAGAACATCCTTGAGTATCTTAGATGAACTAAGGATGCTGTCTTATAATATGGAGAAGGAGAACTTGAAGTGATTGAGTCCACTGCTGCAAGTTTCCTAACCGATAAAATGACTATAAGTCGTAAGAACGGTACTATAAAGTTTGAATAACAAAACAGTGAGCTGGAAATCTTCCAAGCAAGAAACTATTACCGAATAAACAACAAAAATGGATTATTGCTGCAGCTGAGGCAGCAATAAAAGCCTTCTGGATTGATAATAATCTAATTAGATTAGATATAGTTCTGTTAGCAGCTGAGCTAGGCTACAACGCAGGCTAAAGAATTAATGGTCTCATCAACGATACAGATATATACTTTAATTATTCATTTGATTCGTTCGGATCATACATCGTGGCGATGTGATGATCGAATAAATCGCATCAGATGATAATCATGCAAATCCACTGACGATAGCATTATCTCAGCAGAAATTTGAGCGAACCGTACATAGTTCGGGTGTAGGACACTTGAGTGATTGGCTATACGCCAAGTGGGAGATTGTTGGACAGTTATGGCCCATAGCATCACTATTTGTACATATCATGGTGTTGTTGTACAAATTAACTATGTGACAAAGGAAATTGCTCTTTTATCATTTGTGATTCGATCACTAAGATGTATAAATGATAGAAGGTCCATATGATTAGTTCCGGATTGATAAGATATGAGACAGTATCAATCCATGAAGGTTTAATCATTAAATATCCCTAGTCGTAGTATTATCGAGATTTGACATCGATAATGCGGAATAGACTAGTATTATCGAGATTTGACATCGATAATGCGTGTTATGGGAGCATAACGACATAGTTCTCATATATTTAGGTATAGGATACTCATGCAAGTGTAGTAGGAGGTTGTGTTTTACCGATGGTACGGTAAACAGCTTCGCTCTGGATAGACCCCTCGGAATTCCATTGGTATACGACTATGTATCTAAGGAAGTCCGAATCAGGGTAGGTGTATTTGGTCTTAACCTGAGACTTGCACCGCTGATACTTGCGACAATCAATATACTTTGGTTTTGGTCATCTACGGCTTTAACCAGTTCTATGTACGCCTCTTCTGGGTATATTGAGATTCATAGTGTATTGGGTGTGATGTCGAGATGGAAGTATCACTCCAGTTATAGTGGAGATGATGATCACGTAGGATACAGAACTCATTCTCTTATATGCTGCAGCTATTGGGATATTATGACTAGGTCATGTTTATCCGATTATAAAGACTAGTTACCAGAGATCCGATATGTGCTTCGTACGGGGCAGACACATTTCCAGCCCTAGGCCTTGCACGTGACATCCGATACTGGATCGAAATATGCAATACTACGTATACTACGCCTGATATAGATCACATATTCCAGTAAGATATTTCTGGAGAATTGGGTAGGCATGGCGCTTTGCTAGAAGACAACCTTGTCTTGTAAATCGGTAAAAATGTAGTACTAGGTACGTACGTGTTTGGATAGTCCGATGACTAGATTTACTGTCAATATATCCGGGGATCTCATGGGTCGCTTCCCGAAGATTCACCGATGACGTATGACTCGCACTTTATTAATCTGGGATTAATTAGATGAGAGAGAAAATTAATCTGGGATTAATTATGGAGATATTTTATCTGGGATAAAATATTAGTTAAAGAGAGAGAACGATTAATTTGGAATTAATCGATAAAATAATATATTCGATATATTATACGAAATTGGATTTCAACGCGGAATTGAAATTAGATTTTAATTCTGACGAACGAGTTAATTTAGAATTAATTCGTTAGCGACGTGAATAGTAATTTTGCTAGGCATAATTATTTAATTACGTCGCAACAGAAAATTCGTTAATTTGGAATTAGCGAACCTGAGCCCGGGAGTGTTTGCGGGCGCACTCGCATTGCGAATTTAAGTGCAGCCCACAAAGCACATCAAGCGTCAAAATCATTAGTCATTCTTGTGATGTAAGTCACATCACTTTGAGTGATTGACACAATGTCACTATTCATGATTGATGTAAGTGGTTGGAAAGCCTTTGATGGCTTGAAAGACATTTATCAATATTTTATTTGATATTTGACTTTTGGTTTTTGTGTATTAGATAAACAAAAATAAAAACAACACCTCTCTCTCTCCTTCTAATGCATTCGGCCAAGAGGCCTCTCTTCTCTATCTCTCCCATTTTTGGCACTTGGTGCCATTTTCTTCTAAGACTTGGCTTAGCCGAGACATGCAAGGGTCTTCTCCATATTTCCGGAGTGCTAGCACACTTTAAAGGTCTTGCGAAGGTGATATGGAAACCGACTTGTGAGCTTGGAATCACCATTCGGAAGCTTGGGAGCACAAAATCCTCAAATGCCGAGAGCTCAATGAGGGAAAAGCATGAAGATTTTTGATGTTCCTCGCGTCGTAAAAGCCGATCGTTGTAAGTATGATTCCGCCATGCTTTTACGAGTATTCATACATATATGTTTCATTGCTTGATTTGATCCTTGGGACCTAATAGAAACCCAATATTATGACATATATACATATTTACAATTATTTATTAGAACACATTTAACTTATACTGTTCTTTTTACTTCAGGAAAAACGGGTTTATAAGTGATAAGTGCATGAAAATATATTTTAAACATCGCTAACTCAGTTTAATTATCATATGTTTAATCTTAATTAGAGTTTATTTTGTGCTTTATTGTTAGGAAGCATTGGAACATGAATATTGGAGCAATTACACATGTTTCGGGACCTTGCGGACGCATCAGAAGCACACATGAAGAGTTGAATCGCAGAATCAGAGAAACCAGAAAACTGGCCACGCGTCGCGACACAGACGCATATTCCAGGGTTTTGCTTTAGTGTATTTCTTAAGTAAATCAGGCCTCCAGGACTTCTCTGTATAAACCCAACTTCGTCCAAAACCTTAGGAGGGGAGAAAAAAAAGAGAAAACAAGAGAAAAACACACATCAAAGAGCCACAAACACAAAATCAAATGAGGAGAACAAAGAAATTCAAGGAAACCATGACGTCTCTCCGATCTATCAAGGCTGTATCTCTTTCTTCCATGAAGAGCTAATCTCCTAGGCAAAACTAATGATGAACTTTTTTATTTGAATTCTTATATTTATGTTGTTGATTTTTAAAGTACATTTTAATGTTTAATATAATTGATGGTTGTTGTTCTTACTATCTTTCGCTTTATAATCCAGAAACGTGTTTTGTCAACTCCCATATAGATCCAGTCATGCTTCTTCTATGTGTGATTTGTGAAACCAGTTGTGACTGGTAAAGTTATTTTCTGCTGCAGTATTTCCTGAGGGTATATTGTCGACGTTAGATAGCTCGTAATGATAACTTTTGTGTGCTGTTAACATAGAGAAAATAATCATTGATTACCTTAGAATTTAATATGCGTAGAATTGAATATCTTCCAATTGTTGGTTTGGGATGTGAAACCTTCAATTGCGTAATGAAAAGAATCAATAACTGAATATATGAGTTTGATACAAGAGGGATTCTTGATGCTTTGTTGTTTATCTCTATTGATATTTCCTGCATATTTTCCATAGTTTTTATTTTACTTTATCTTAAATTATTAATCCATTCGTTTTCTTTATTTAAGTTACTGCTAACGTTTTGTTTAAGTAAATTAGTTCCGTGTAACCATCTCTCTGAGGAATCGACACCCAAACTATACTGCGATAACCGCAAGTATCTTTTGGGCGTAATCAAATTTTGGCGCCGTTGCTGGGGAGACGGTTTACAAGCAAAAGGAGCAGGTTTCCTTAGTCAAACACAAAGCGGTAATCAAATTTTTTTTTAATTTATTATTTAAATTTTATCTTTTATCTATTTATTTTAATTTTAATTTAATTTTAATTTTATTTGATTCTTTTTATTTTTATTTCTAGTCTTTTGTTTATTTATTTATTTTATTTCAGTTTCTGTTTTAGTTTAGATTTTAATTTTTAGTTTAGATTTTAATTTAATTTAATTTTTCTATTTTATTTTTGTTTCCCGTATTAATTGAGTTTAATAGCATGCCTAGACGTAGAGATAGGTTTGGTAGGTTTGTTACGACTGAAGAAGAAAGCTCGGACTCTGAGAACAGATTTGAAAATCCTTTTTCCACACCATCCGCGTCTAGCGCACATAATATGAGTGAATACGAGAGACCACCTAGGAGGACTCTTGAAGAGTACCTCCACCCAACTCGCACAGCTACACCTTCGTGCATCATGTTTCCCCCTAATGCACCACACATAGACTTTAGGCCTGGAATGATACAATATCTTCCAAATTTTAACGGTTTAGAGAGTGAGAATCCTTACGTGCACATTAGGGAGTTTGAAGAAATTGTAGGTACTTTCCATGACCGGTTTGGGACCATTGATACAATTATACTTAAGTTCTTCCACTTTGCCCTTAAGGATAGAGCTAAAAGCTGGTTATAC
Organism: Zanthoxylum bungeanum; assembly: GCA_019454045.1. Classification (NCBI taxonomy): domain Eukaryota; kingdom Viridiplantae; phylum Streptophyta; class Magnoliopsida; order Sapindales; family Rutaceae; genus Zanthoxylum; species Zanthoxylum bungeanum. The sequence continues at coordinate 146,135 of SKCR01027692.1, read as the reverse complement.
TATTTAAGACCTAGGTCAATAGGATCATGGGCGAGATGGCACATATATTTTTCAACAAATACTTCCCACACCATAAGACGAATACCTTGAAAAGACAATTCTCCACCTTCTCACAGAGAGACAGTGAAACCCTCTATCAAACGTGGGAGAGGTATAAGGAGATATTAGCTAGTTGCCATCACTATGGATATGAGAGTTGGCACTTAGTAAGTTATTTTTATGATTGTCTAACACCTAGAGAGCGCCCGTTTGTTGAGACTATGTGTAATAGTGAGTTTATAAGGAAAGACCCCGCTGAGGCATTCGAGTATTTAGATGAACTAGCTGATAAATCTCATACATGGACTGGACCAAATGCCTTGGATAACACTGATAGGACACACCCCACTTCTTCTAGCAAAAGCCTACACCACTTTAGGGAAGAGGATAACCTTAAGGCACAAGTTGAGCTATTAACTAGACAGATGGGAGCTTTAATAGCCAAAAATAGCAAGACGATGTATTTAGTAGCCCAGCTAGAATCCCAAAAGTGTCATGTGTATGGTGAGATGAGGGGAACATATGAAGAACAATGCAATGCATTAGGGACGTACCAGAAGCCTTATAAACCAGAGATTGCTAATTTTTTAGATTTACAACTATGAATACAATATTAAAAAAAAGCCATCCTCCATGGATTCCCTAAGGGGGACGAAAATTACCATCCTTCCCTAGGTATAAAATCCCTTCACCCAATCACAATAACCACTTGATACATCCAAGAACAACTTTCGAATATTATAAGAAACTTCAATTTCTAATTACCCAAACAATTCATGATAATTTGAACAAATCATTTTATTTCTTTATGAAATAACAAGATAATGCTTAAACCACAATTCCAAGTTTATTTGCTATGTTAACTAACCAAAACAGACAAGTGAGCATAGATTATTATCTTTCAAAATCAAAAATCAAAACCCCCTTACAAGCTTTAGATTTTCTGCCAAGCAGAAAAAAGAATAAAGCTTTATTTTTCCTTGTTTACTTGTACAAATGAAGCACATACATTATATTAAGGAGCTAGATGGAGGAAAGTAACAAATTAGGGGAGGTGAATCTGAACAAAGATGAAGCTTCTTTACCCAAGAAACGGCGTGGGGAGGGCTGTTGGCGTATTTACGGTTTTGTCGGGTTTCTTAGTGGAAGGTGAAAAAACAGATTTATCAAATTTTAAAAATTTTATTTAGACAATTAAAATAAACTATTTATTTTAATATTGAATTCCAAATCAAATTTGGAAATGTCCAAATTACCCCATTACCGAAAATTGCCTAAAATATAAACTTTTTATATTTTGCTCGTTTTAGTCCAAAAGTATCAATTACACAATTGAATGTTTCCAAAAAACTATCAAAATGATTAATATACTTCTAATATACCCAATTGCATCCATAGAATGAAAAACCTCAATTTAGCAGTAGGTATAAACCCTGAAAATTTCAATTAATCAAATTAACCAAATTTCATCAAATTAGCTTTCAATCTAGCATTAGAATAATCTATACAATATTCTTAAAGTCTCACCACATCCAAAAATACTCAAGAACAATTCTAAGATTCCATAAAGTGGCATAGAAACTCTAGAATGGCAACCTAAATTTCCTAGAAAAAAATTGAACTATAATAACCATTTTTAAGCTAAAAGTTTCATCACACATGCATGCATTCATCTCAACAAGCATCCAATAAGCAAAAACCAAAATCAAGAGAAGATAAAATCAAATATACATCTCATGTATTCTCAACAAAGCAAAAGAAACAATTTCCTAGCTAAAGGATTAAAAAACTTACCTTAAATTTCTAAATCTTTGAGCTTACACTTTGATTTTGATTCCATCAAATTTTTCTCTTTCTTAGGGTTCACTATTTTGGTCTCTCTTTGTTGTTGTTGGAGAAGAAAATGGAATTTTTCCCTTTCCTATTCACTTGGCCGAAAATATGGCCAAAGAGTGAGAGAGAAAATTAATTTTTTAATTCAAAACAATTTCAACTAAAAAAATATATCTCATCCCACTAATATTAAAAAAGTCCACATGTCACCATTTGATGTATAACACATGTCATTTCCATAAATGACATATACTTATATATATATTTAAAATACATTTGTTTAATAAATTAATTAATAAATATTTTAATTAATTAATTCATTTAATCAAATGTATAATGTATTTCAACATTTACACTAAATGATAAAATATATTCATGGTTAACATATGTTTCAAATTAATTTGGTAATTAATAATGCATATCTAATCAAATTATGTATATAATACATATACACATTAATTTGGAAAATTACCAAATGTCTCTGCATGTGTAATTTTCGTTTAAACGTTAAATGATTTTCGAATAATCAATTTTATTCGTTTTAAGTCGCTTTAGTGGTCTATGAGTATTTTTTGATTATGTGAGACTCTCTAGTTCAGGTATATCTGTCACATAATCCAATCTCGTGTCCATAATTTATCCACTCATAAATTATGACGTCCACAAATATTCTCACTAAACCATACAAGTTGAGATATTCGCCTACGTATAATCCTTCCGTCATAGATATCCGGATAAATACCAGAGATATAGATATAATCGTCAAATCTCATAAGGTATAATCCCGTCGATGTATAGATTCTCGATTTCTCAATATCACTTAGAACTCATTTCCAAGTGTACCATGGCCATGGATTTGATAAATCGTAATCTCATGTAGTGTAGCACCGTTAAGGGTAAATACGAATCCTGATGTAAACTTTCTATCATCTGGATCCGATTGGAAATCTGAATCCGTATACATATTAACTTGCAGTTATCTTTCTCCATAAATCAAAAATTTATCCTTCGTACCCTTAAGATACTTCATGATATGTTTAACGGCCATGCAATGATCGTTACCCAGATTCGATTGATATCTACTGGTTACACTAATCGAGTGACTAATATCAGGTCGTGTATACAACATGACATACATAATGCTACCCAAACATGAAGCATAAGGTAGATTAGACATTCTAATCTTCTCATCTTCAGTTTGCGGACACATTTTAATCGAAAGGTGTATACCATGTCGGAATGGTATGTTAATTGTCTTACAGTTGCTGAAATTATACCTTTCTAAGATCTTATCTATGTACGTAGACTGAGACAATCCAATAAGCTTCTTATCTGTATCTCTATAAAGTTTTATGCCTAAGACATAAGAAGCTTCACCATGTCTTTCATAGAGAATTTTTTACAGAGATAAGCTTTTACGCCCTACATCATCCCGATATTATTCCCTATGATCAGGATGTCATCCACATAAAGTACCAAAAACACCATCATACTCCTACTGACGTTTTTATACACATAGGATTCTTCTATATTCTTGAGGAAACCATACAATCTAATAACCTCATCAAATCAAAGTTTTCAACTCCGTGAAGCTTGTTTAAGTCCATAAATGGACTTTTTAAGCTTACAAACCATATCTAAGTCTTGGTTGGACGTAAAACCCTCAGGCTATTCCATATAGATTTCTTCATCAAGAAATTCATTTAAGAATGCCATTTTGACATCCATTTGATAAATCTCGTAGTCATGGTAGGCAGCTATAGCCAATAAAATCCTAATAGACTTCAACATCGCTGCTGGTGAAAATGTTTCATCATAGTCGACACTTGGTCACTGTGTGTAACTTTTTACAACTAGTCGGGCCTTGAAAGTTGCAACACTTCCATCAGACCCTCTCTTCCTTTTATAAACCCATTTAAAATCGACATGAATGATTCCTTTAGGAAGAGGAATCAAGTCCCAGACTTGATTCCGATACATTGAGTCTAACTCTGATTTCATGGCTTCCTGCCATTTCATGGAATCGATGTCAAACATCGCTTCTTTGTAAGTCCTCGGGTCTGTCTCTTCTATAAAGAGCATATCAAGACCTCTATTCTGTATCAAATACAAGCGCTCAAGAGCTTTTATGACCCTACTCGACCTACGAAATGTGTGCGTCAAAGATCCTTCAACTTCTTGAACCCAATGTTCCTCATGTGGTTCGTCGGTTATATGTTGAACTTCACCAAGTTCAACTTGTCTATGATCTCCTCCTTCAGCCAAAAATTATATTTCTAGAAATATTACGAAGCGAGCTACGAACACGTTTTGACGCTCGAAACCATAGAACAAATAACTTTTCGTATTAGAAGTATACCTAACAAACCTAAACTTTTGCCCTCGAGGCAAAAGCTTATCCTACTGTGCCACTCTGACGTATGCATGACAGCCCCAAACCCTAATATAATTAAGGTTCGGTTTCCTACCAGTCCATATTCGATATAGAGTCGTAGGAACAACTTTGGAAGGAACTCTGTTCAAAAGATGAACTACAGTGAGGAGCGCATAGCCCCACATATAATAAAGTAGATATGTATAACTCAACATAGAGTGAACCATATCAATAAAGTTCGATTTCTCCTTTCGGATACTCCATTGTGCTGTGGAGTACCTGGAGGAGTATATTGAGGGAGAATTCCATTCTCTTTTAGATAATTAGTGAACTCACGACTCATATATTCACCACCCCGATCCGATCATTGGCACTTGATGAATTTTCCAGTTTTCTTTTCCATTTCGGAAATCTTTGAACCTTTCAAAAGTTTCCGATTTATGTTTCATCAAATAAACATAACCATACCGAGATAAATCATTAGTGAAGGTAACGAAGTATGAATAGCCACTATGAGCAGTAAGACTCATGGGACCACATACATCAGAATGTACTAGTTCCAATAAGTCTGAGGCTCGATGTCTTACACCGGTAAATGGGGCCTTTGTCATTTTACCTTGAATGCAAGATTCACAAATCGGGTACGGTTCAATAGTGAGATTCTCAGTCAAACCATTCCTAACCAACTGGGTAAGACATCGTACACTAATATGACCTAACCTCATGTGCCATAGTTCAGTATCATTAATATTAGATCTATTTCTTTATTAGTCCCAAAGTTCATAATATCTCTAGATGGATGCAAAATGTAATGACCATTCTCATTTGGACATTTCAGGATAGGAATATTACATTGATAATATAAATACAAAGATCAGTTCTTAATATTTACATAAAAACCCTATGTATCTAATACAAAAGTGATATAATATTTGTCACACATCATGATACAAAATAACAGTCATTTAACAAAATGCTCACACTGGATAAGGGAATCTCATATACCCCAACTGCAACTGCATCCAAAGAGTCTCAACTCCCAAAACACAATTGCATCGATCTAGATTTTAGCTTCATACTTTCCTTCAGTCACTGCAACGAATTGCAGATGTGAACAGGACAAGCAGAGTCTAAAATCTTATTGGAAGAATTCACTTCACAAGCTAAAGAGATATCAATAATGGGAAAAATAAATATACTTGAAGTAAAAGCTCTGTCTCTCTTTAACTGCGCAAGATATTGATGACAATTACGCTTCCCGTGTCCAACCTTTCTACCGTGGTGGCGTGTGTCTTCGACAGCTCTCTTGGGTTTCGGTTTCACTATCTTACCTTGATGAGCGATCTTTTTGCCTTTCTTCTTCTTTCCTTTGCCTTTCTTTTGAGAAGAGGCAGAAAAAGAAGTAGGTTTCTGAAGGCGGTCGGCATTCCCTTCTTAAGATCTTCCTCAGTAGTGAGCAACATCCTATGTAACTCACTGTAAGAATAGCGAATCCCATGCACATTAAAATTTAGCACAAACTGGCGAAATGAGCTCGGGAGCGAGCCTAGTATCAAACTATGCCCAAAAGTATCATTAAGTGGAAAGTCGTATCACCTCAATTGATCAATCAAATCAATCATATGAAATACTTACGAGCTGACTGGTTGACCTTCATTCAGTCTTGAGTGAAATAGTTCCACCGCTACTCTTTGAACCGTGATTTGCTATTGATTCATAAAGAGCTCCCTAAGCCGAGTGATTATGCTATACGCATTAAGCATATCAATATATTGCCTCTTCAGCTCCTGAGTCAACAAAGCTTTAGGTCATCATCCTTCCATTTCTGGAAGGTTTCGTGCTCCTCGGGTGTTGAATCGGTTGGTATAGCTAAAGGTATCGGTCCATCCAAGACATACCATAACCTCTCGGATTCGAGGACAATCCTCAAATCCATTTCTCAGTCAGTAAAATTTTGGGCCATTTTAGCTTATTCGTATCAAGCATACGAGCTAAAGGATTGCAAGACGAAGAGCCGACCATCGCAAATCTATCATATAGATAGCGAAAGAAAAATTAACAGATTAAACAATTTTATACAATATCAAATAAAACATCAAATAAGTCATGGATTTTTAATTTAAAAGATGCCTTCCCACTGAATCATGTTATACTTTAATCCCCAAACAGAAAGTAATAAAATAATCAAATTAAATTCTACAGCAGGAAGTAGATCCCATAAATATTTTCGGCTCACTACTTTGGCACGTTCTTGCCTATGTATATTCATTAGGTAGACAACCATTGTCAATCACAAAAAAATGACTAATAATTTTTCGGTCCTGATCGTTTCTCGTTGTGACAGCTTTGGTACATTCACAAGGAGGCGCTTTTAAGGCTTAACTTGTCAATGATAAACTTAAACTACTCATATAGTCCTGACAGCTTTGGCACATTCAAGATTTTCATTTTCAATTAAATTTATCTATATATAAATATAATTGGTATAAATAAATTCTCATCGACTACATTCTCACAGCTTTGGCACGTTCTTGCCATAGAAATTTATTTATATCCGTATTGACAAGGCGGACCAAGGAAAAAGCATACACAAATATAAATTACTTTAAAGTCTTATTAAAGAGGAATTTTTTGCTAAACGGTCAAACATATTAGTTAGATCCAATCTTAGAAAACATTGTTGAGTTTCTAATATAGGTCCCAAGAATCATGAAATCAAGCAAGAAAACACATGAATACATCAAGGAGTAAGGCGGAATTCATACTCACATTGATGGGTTTTGATGAAATGAAGAATACAAGCCTTCAAGCTCCCTCCATAAGCTCGCCCAAGGCAGTGGGCTACTCGGTTTTGATGGTGGTGGTCTCCTCCATGATCGGCCATTGATGACTCCATGGAAGCTCAAAGCTTCAAGCTCCAAAAATTAATCCAAGCTCATGTGTTCACTGCCATATCACCTTAGGAAGACTCATGTGTGTGCAAGCACATTATCTTCATCCTTGCTTCTCATGTTTTCGGTCAAACCAGAACAAGAACAAGAAGAAACGGCTCCAAAACCGTGAAGGAGAAGAGGGAAAAGAGAGGGAGAAGAAATCGTGAGAATGCTGAGAGAAAAAGGAAAAAGAAATGTTATATATATATTTATTTGATTTTCCAAAAATCAAATAACAAATACACAAATCATTTTCATTTATCAAAAAGTCAAAAAGCAAAAAGCAATAATTGCTTTTCAACTACCACATCAATCACTCAAATCAAGTGACAACTTGTCACATCACTCAAAGTGACATTTGATTTGACGCTTGATGTGACTTGCGATTTGACGCTCGATTTGACGTGCGTGCCGTACTCGCATTCGAAATGCGAATGCGCTCGCAAATAATCTCGGGCTCGGGTTCGCTAATTCCAAATTAATGAATTTTCCGTTGCGTCGTAATTAAATGATTACGCCTAGCGAAATCACTATTCACGTCGCTAACGAATTAATCCTAAATTAATTCGTTCGCCCGAATTAAAATCCAATTTTAATTCTGCGTCGAAATCCAATTTCTAATAATATATCAAATATATTATTTTATCGATTAATTCCAAATTAATCGTTCTCTCTCTTTAATTAATATTTTATCCCAGATAAAATATCTCCATGATTAATCCCAGATTAATTTTCTCTCTCTTCTAATTAATCCCAGATTAATTAAGTGCAAGTTATACGTCATCGGTGAATCTTCGGGAAGCGACCCATGAGATCTCCGGATATGTTGGCAGTAAATACGGTCGTCGGACTATCCGAACACGTAAGTACCTCGTACTACGTTTATACCGATTTACAAGACAAGGTTGGCTTCTAGCAAAGCGCCATGCCTACCCAATTCTCCAGAAATATTCTTACAGAAATATATAGATCTGTATCAAGCGTAGTATACCGTAGTATTGTGTATATCAGCCCAGTATCGGATAGTCACGTGCTAGGGCTGGGGCTGGATAAGTGTCTGCCCCGTCCGAAGCACATGTCGGATGTCTGGTAACTAGTCTCTATAATCGGATATACATGACCTTGTCATAATATCCCGATGGCCGGCCAGCACTTAAGAGCACTAATACCGTATCCTGCGTGACATCATCTCCACTATGACTGGAGTGATACTTCCGTCTTGACATCACACCCAATACACTACGACTCTCTGATAAACCCAGAAGTGGTGTACGCAGAACCGGTTAAAGCCCTGTACCACCAAGACCAAAGTCTATCGATTATCATAAGTATTAGCGATGCAAGTCTCAGGTTAAGACTATACACACCTACCTTGATTTCGGCCTCCCATAGACACATAGTCATAATACCAATGGGATTCCGAGGGGTCTATCCAGAGCGAAGCTGTTTCCCGTACCATCGGTGAAACACGACCTCCTATCGCACTTGCATAAGTATCTGATACTTATATATATGAGAACTATGCCGTTGTGCCCTCACAACGCACACAAGTGCAATACTAGCCTATTCCGCATTATCGATGTCCTGTCTCGATAATACTACGACTAGGGATATTTAATGATTTATCCTACGTGGACTGATACTGTCTCATATCATTCTCCGTCCAGGAACAAATCATAGGGACCTCTCATCATTTATATATCTAAGGTGATCTAATCACAAATGATAAGAGTGCAATCTCCTTTGTCACATAGTTAATTTGTACAACAACACCATGATCTGTACAAATAGTGACGCTATGGGTCATATTATCCAACAATCTCCCACTTGGCACATAGCCAGTCACTCGAGTGTCTAACACCCGAACTATGTACGGTTGGCTCAAACTGCTGAGAAATGCTTTCGTCAGCGGATTTGCATGATTATCATCTTGATGCGATTTATTCGATCATCATATCACCACGATATATGATCTGAATGAATCAGATGTGTATCTAAGTATGTATCTGGATCGTTGATGAGACCATTAATTCTTTAGGTTGTGCTGACGCCTAGCTCAGCTGCTAACAGAACTATATCTAATCTAATTAGATTTGTATTGACCCAAATAACTTCTATTGTTGCTTCAGCTGCAACAACAACCCGCATTTGTTGTTTATTCGGTAACAGTATCTTGCTTGGAAGATTTCCAGCTCACTGTACCGTTCTTCAAACTATATAGTACCGTTTGCGACTTTTAGTCGTCTTTATCGGTTATAGGAAACTTGCTGCAGTGACTCCAGTCACTTCAAGTTCTCCTTCTCCATAGACTAAGACAACATCCTTAGTTCTCTAAGATACTAACGGATGTTCTTAATATTAATCCAGTGACTATCACTCGGATTGGCCTGTTTTGTGAATCCATATGCTCAAAGCGTATGATACACCAGGTCTTGTACATTTTTCAATGTACGGTTTCTAGGAGAGTATTTCGAAAGCCAAGCTTTCGCCGATATTTATTTTATGGGAATATCATTTCCAAGAAATGACGTATTATCATTATTTTATAGGACAACCACTGTCAGTGCGCTCCCACTAACCTCCTTATATACACAAGAATTATTTTCGTTTTGAATTAAATCATACACCATTATGATTATATCAAAACGATAATTCTAAGAACCTAATGCTTGTTATAATCCAATCATGGATCGAATAACTTGCATTATCCAAATGGATTTACCGTGGCAACAGATTGGTATTCCTCAATAAGATTCACATCTTTATGAGGTTAGATCAGAAACCCATACCCCAGGTTGTTTTCTGACTCTGTCCGACCTGCGCGATTCTTGTGTATTCGAAGATTAATGGTAATAGTCTCATCCTGGATGAACTATTCATGTTCCATTAAGATTCAGTGCCTTGAACAGTATTACTCCGATTTCCATCGAGTTATACTATCCTCCCACTTACCACTGCATATCGGTATTCCTCTCAGGAAAACCGTATGGTGAGTAACAATCTAATTGTTCTCTTGTGAGGTGTATAAGTACAATACTTTTGGTATCCCTAGGATAATCTACATTTGGCACTTATCCTACTTGGGTTTTAGTTTGGTATCATCCAAACATATGCCTAGCATACCCAAATTATCAAGAATGAGAAACCCGGTTTCTATCCCGTTCATATCTAATATGATATCTGTCAAACAGATTATTATGGAACCTTATTCAAAATAAGTTCTTGCACTGTTTAAAGCTTATCCGTTGAAGGAAATAGTAGCTCAGAGCGACTCGTGATTAACCTTATTATGTCTAACAAAATTCGGTTAATCCGTTCGGACACACCGTCAAACTGACGTATTCCGGGAGGAGTTCTTATTTGAAAGAATATTATACTCTTTCAAGTATACAAGAAACTTATTGCTTAAGTATTTTCCATTACAGTCTTACCATGACGGTGTAATACTTTAGCCGATCTATTTGTCTATTTCGTGTCGAAACTCTAAAAGTTTCCGATTTGTGTTTCAAAAGAAACACATAACCATACGCGATGCCACATCCGTACAGGTCACGAAATATTCATATCCATATCTAGCCTAGCTAGACATGGGCCCACTTACTTCACAATGAAGTAGGGCTAACAGATCGGTGGCATTTACACTTTTACCAAGTAAATAGTGTTTTAGGCACTTTGCCCAATAAACTAGATTAGTAGACTTTATTTGAACAGAATCAAATCAGTCCTAGTACCCGCTCTTCAAAAGTGCGGATATACGATTCTTGTTTATCAGTGTCCCTGACAACTATGCCACAATTAAGTTTCTTAACTGATCAAATCAATTTGAGCTATTTATTTGTCATGTTATATAATTGAGATATCATTTATATTCAAAATATAAATTCTGTTATTCACATCTAATGTGTTTATCTCAATATCATCTTTATATAATAAAACACTTTAGTGTTCTAGAATATAAAGGTACACCCGCAGCGGGTTATACGCGATATAGAGATAATGTTTCTAGTCAAACTAGCTACATTATAACATTTCTAAATTTAAGTACTAACCCGAAGGTAGTTCCTAAATTCAGATATCTACGGTTAAAACAGCGACTTTCGTCCCGTTTTCAATTCGCAGATAAATCTCTATTGAAGTCAGTATCCTGTTCAAAACAGATTCTGAACATCAATATATTTTATGTACCACACTAAGTATTTAAAATCCAATTTCAATACTAGTTGTGAACATAATTATGACAATCATATTTGAAGTCAGAGCCTTGCTCGTCTTCTATTCCTTCTTAGGATATGTCCTTTATCTTCCCAGAAGATTATAATGATTTTGCCTTTGCCTGTTTCAACACTCCAGAAGCCTTTGGCCAAGCCTCGTGTTTCTGGAATATCGAATTAAGGTGCGCCTTGCGCTACAAGCTTAATATATTATTTTATCAAATAAAATAACCTATTAATTTCCAGGACCATCCTGAAACTTTATTCCCAATTTGAAAATTAAACCATTTAAACACATTTTCCCCAGGATTATGTTTAAATGTCAATCTTTCAATTATATCTTGATTCTAATAGTCCAACTATTTAATCAACGACTTGTGGTACTATTTATTATAATGATTATAATAGTCCAACTATATAATCAAATATAATTTAAATTAATTAACCTCAATTACATTGATTACTATAATCCAATTATAAAATAAACTGTAAATCGAAATTAATTAATTCAAATATATTGATTAATATAATCCAATTATATATAATCAAATATAATACAGTCCAACTGCTTATTAAAACAACAATTTAAATATTAGTCCAACTAACATTTAATCTAACGACGAAATAATTTGTGATTGAGCGCGTATGGCGAGTAATTGAACGAGTATTGCAAATTCAATTCTTGCCTCCCACTATTTTTCGGCGAGCCTCTAACCCTCTGTCGAGTACTCGGGAAACCGTGTTTCCTAGTGGGCTAGGATCCCGTTAAATATCACACAATCTTGACTTTGGCCAACAAATTGTATGAATTAACTAGGTAGATCTCGAAGATCAATTGGATCCCATCCAATTCCTAAATCCAGTAGGCGGATATCCAAATCCTAAACATATATCTTATATATGCCAATACATCCAATGTATTACCTAACCTTTTTCCTCTGAATCAACTAAGCCTTGGCTTTGGCACAAAAAACCTAGTGATCCCAGTCAAGCGCGACCCATTGACCATGGAAAGCTTCGTAATCAATGTCGATGGACAAGAAGTGGTCTTGACTTTGGCCAACAAACCACAACTTGGACAAGACACCGATATGGAACAAAGCTCTCGTGATTCAAACACATCTTCGACGGACAAAGGGCTTGACTTTGGCCAACAACCCAATGCCAATCTCGGATCTTGAGTGAGAATCACTCAATGGAAGGAAAAACACTTGATATTGAGTGAGGGTTTTTCGCGTGCAAATTGGCTACCAATTTATTATCTTTATTAAGGTCTCATCATCATACACCCTTAAACATGCATTCTAAACACATAATAAAGCGCATATGAAATAAAATAATAATGATATGCGGATGGATACTTTACATTGATCCTAGATCAAATCTCTCATTTTCTCTCTCCAAAGCTAGCACATGTATTTACTTCTACCCGTTACACTACACTTCTAAAGAAACCTCATTTACATTGAGGGGAATAGGTGAGAAGAGAATACAAAGAGTATAGTGGTGATAAGGCTGGACACGCAGGTCCAATTAATAAATCAAATTTATTACAATTTCCAAAATTGTCCCACCCGACTAATATCCATCCGATATACATTATTCATGCATCGCAACCATGTATTCACACAAGCATGTTATCAATCAATCTAATCCAATTAATTAATTGATAATTAGTGATCATCCAATGTTCAAACAACGATTTGATTTTTACGTGAGTCAAACTCGTTTTGCGAATAAGTACTCAAAGTACGAATTCTTGAATTAAATTAAACTACATAATTAAATCCAATTTAATACGCATTTAATTCTAATTCACTATTTAATTCCAAATTAAATATTACACTTTTATTAACGAACCTTTACGACTTAAATTTCAAATTTAATCGCAACGGGTCTCAAAGCCCGATTAACATCTAATGTTTATTTAATTAAAGTCCAATGAGCTTTTAATTAATTTCTATAAGGCGTGGACTTTTGGTCCACTCGGGTCAAACCAAATAACCAAAATCCAATCCGGGAGTTACCCCATAAGCCTTTAAATTAATTTTGGCCCATTAGGCCCAATTAAATAATTAAGGTCCATTAAGTCATAATTGGACTTTATGGATACGGTTTTAGGCCCAATTGGATCCAACCAAATTGGCCTAAACCTAACTTGGTACAACCAAGCCCAAAAGCCCAATTACAACCTATAAGGCCCAATTTCCAAAATAAGCCCAAATTAATTAACTTATAAAATTTCAAATTCCATAATTAATTAACCTAAGTGTAATACACAATTAATCACTCAATTAACATTTCTAAAACATCAATTAGCATAATTAATCATGCATTTTATCAACAAATAGTGTCCAACACAATTTTAACAAAATCAAACCCATTACATGCTACTTTATTCTCGGCAATTAGGGGGTTTTTCCAATCCGATTCGGTTTCAATCCAATTGAATCCACAATCATCATTTCCCAAATCAATTCAATTCATCCAATGAATTAAAATCAAAAAACACAATGAATTTCAAATTCAATTGAATTCGGCCAAGCCACTTTAATTTGGGAAAAATGTTCCAAATCAAAATTCAATCAAATTGAACTTCAAAACAACATTACCCAATTGTTTTAAGTCATCCAATGATCAAACAAACAAAATCACCAAGAAATTTAGGGTTCTTTAATTTCGGCCATCATAAGCAATTTAGGGAAATTTGTTCCAAACACAATTTCAACAAATTGATCCAATCAATCTTAAATTAAACATACTTTAAGCATTCTCATTCATCCAATTTCACAAAATATGCTCAAAATCAAGTTTACCCAAATTTTTCACTTTATGCCAACATAACAAATTGGGGAAATTTGTTCCAAACACAATTTCTTCAAATTGATCCAATCAATCATTAATTCATCAACATTTAAGCATACTTAATCAATCAATTTAATCAAATCATGCTTCAATTGATTTTACCCAATTTGTCATGCCCAAAATTTAGGGAAAATTGAATCCAATCCAATTTCATGAAATTGATCATACACAACTTCAATTCAACCTCATTCAAGCATACTTCATCAAACAATTCAACCAAATCATGCCTAAATCGAGTTTACCCAATTTTAACCCTAACTTTTTCATGCTTGATCAAAGCTCAAGATACCATTGTTGAGTTACTAATATAGGTCCCAAGAATCATGAAATCAAGCAAGAAAACACATGAATACATCAAGGAGTAAGGCGGAATTCATACTCACATTGATGGGTTTTGATGAAATGAAGAATACAAGCCTTCAAGCTCCCTCCATAAGCTCGCCCAAGGCAGTGGGCTGCTCGGTTTTGATGGTGGTGGTCTCCTCCATGATCGGCCATTGATGACTCCATGGAAGCTCAAAGCTTCAAGCTCCAAAAATTAATCCAAGCTCATGTGTTCACTGCCCTATCACCTTAGGAAGACTCATGTGTGTGCAAGCACCTTATCTTCATCCTTGCTTCTCATTTTTTCGGTCAAACCAGAACAAGAACAAGAAGAAACGGCTCCAAAACCGTGAAGGAGAAGAGGGAAAAGAGAGGGAGAAGAAATCGTGAGAGTGCTGAGAGAACAAGGAAAAAGAAATGTTATATATATATTTATTTGATTTTCCAAAAATCAAATAACAAATACACAAATCATTTTCATTTATCAAAAAGTCAAAAAGCAAAAAGCAATAATTGCTTTTCAACTACCACATCAATCACTCAAATCAAGTGACAACTTGTCACATCACTCAAAGTGACATTTGATTTGACGCTTGATGTGACTTGCGATTTGACGCTCGATTTGACGTGCGTGCCGTACTCGCATTCGAAATGCGAATGCGCTCGCAAATAATCCCGGGCTCGGGTTCGCTAATTCCAAATTAATGAATTTTCCGTTGCGTCGTAATTAAATGATTACGCCTAGCGAAATCACTATTCACGTCGCTAACGAATTAATCCTAAATTAATTCGTTCGCCCGAATTAAAATACAATTTTAATTCCGCGTCGAAATCCAATTTCTAATAATATATCAAATATATTATTTTATCGATTAATTCCAAATTAATCATTCTCTCTCTTTAATTAATATTTTATCCCAGATAAAATATCTCCGTGATTAATCCCAGATTAATTTTCTCTCTCTTCTAATTAATCCCAGATTAATTAAGTGCAAGTTATACGTCATCGGTGAATCTTCGGGAAGCGACCCATGAGATCTCCGGATATGTTGGCAGTAAATACGGTCGTCGGACTATCCGAACACGTAAGTACCTCGTACTACGTTTATACCGATTTACAAGACAAGGTTGGCTTCTAGCAAAGCGCCATGCCTACCCAATTCTCCAGAAATATTCTTACAGAAATATATAGATCTGTATCAAGCGTAGTATACCGTAGTATTGTGTATATCAGCCCAGTATCAGATAGTCACGTGCTAGGGCTGGGGCTGGATAAGTGTCTGCCCCGTCCGAAGCACATGTCGGATGTCTGGTAACTAATCTCTATAATCGGATATACATGACCTTGTCATAATATCCCGATGGCCGGCCAGCACTTAAGAACACTAATACCGTATCCTGCGTGACATCATCTCCACTATGACTGGAGTGATACTTCCTTCTTGACATCACACCCAATACACTACGACTCTCTGATAAACCCAGAAGTGGTGTACGCAGAACCAGTTAAAGCCCTGTACCACCAAGACCAAAGTCTATCGATTATCGTAAGTATTAGCGATGCAAGTCTCAGGTTAAGACTATACACACCTACCTTGATTTCGGCCTCCCATAGACACATAGTCATAATACCAATGGGATTCTGAGGGGTCTATCCAGAGCGAAGCTGTTTCCCGTACCATCGGTGAAACACGACCTCCTATCGCACTTGCATAAGTATCCGATACTTATATATATGAGAACTATGCCGTTGTGCCCTCACAACGCACACAAGTGCAATACTAGCCTATTCCGCATTATCGATGTCCTGTCTCGATAATACTACGACTAGGGATATTTAATGATTTATCCTACGTGGACTGATACTGTCTCATATCATTCTCCGTCCAGGAACAAATCATAGGGACCTCTCATCATTTATATATCTAAGGTGATCTAATCACAAATGATAAGAGTGCAATCTCCTTTGTCACATAGTTAATTTGTACAACAACACCATGATCTGTACAAATAGTGACGCTATGGGTCATATTATCCAACAAACATGCATCTACGAAAATAAGTTTTAGATTACATATCAAATATCAAGCTAGAATCATTTCATGGATTAAGAATCACACTCGCTCTGATACCATTTGTTGGCGTATTTATGATTTTACCGAGTTTCGCAGCAGAAGGCGAAAAATGGATTTTTTACATTTCAAAAATTTTCTTTAGACTATTAAAATAAATTATTTATTTTAATATTGAATTCCAAATCAAATTTGGAAATGTCCAAATTACCCCATTATCGAAAATTGCCTAAAATATAAACTTTTTTGTATTTTGTTTATTTTAGTCCAAAAGTGTCAATTACACAATTAAATGTTTCCAAAACACTACCAAAATGATTAATATACTTCTAATATACCCAATTGCATCCATAGAATGAAAAGCCCCAATTTAGCATTAGACATAAACCCTAGAAATTTCAATTAATCAAATTAACCAAATTTCACCAAATTAGCTTTCAATCTAGCTTTAGAATAATCTATCCAACATTCTTAAAGTCTCACCACATCCAAAAATACTCAAGAACAATTCTAGGATTTCATAAATTGGCATAGAAACTCTAGAATGGAAACCTAAATTTCCTAGAGAAAAATTGAACTATAATAACCATTATTAAGGTAAAAGTCGTTAGGGTTGGTGCTAAGAGTGCCAATCCGGATCGTATTTATGTCCGATTCATAAATATGAGAAATTCTATTTTCCATAATATTTCTAGTATTATATATCTTAAGTCTTATTTTCTCCGTGGAAGCAGTGAGAGTAGTCTATTTTATATTTGATATAAAGTTTTATATAAGATATAAAACTGAGAGACTTGTGAGATACTCCCATTAGTCGCATATTAGATATGATCTAATAAAGGACACAGTAAGACTATCTGTATGACAGTTAGTATAATTGTTTGACAGTTAACATGTCTTTTATATAAATAGTATTCGTCTTTCGTAAAGGATGATACATTTGTCGAAAGAGAAATTGATTAAAATGTTTAGTCAATTTTATGCATCATAGGATGATGGCGTAATGAATACTATATTATGTGTGATTAAAGATATCAATTTAATCGTAATTTTTACGAGTTATTTTGATATGCTGCAGACCATATGATGGATCTTGAAACATGTTCTTTGTGATCTTAGAGATATTAAGAATGGGTTTCTAATTCATGGAGAATTTAGTTTGCAACCATAAGGTCAGATTAGTTTTGAATCTAATTATCACATTAGATGGTCAATGTCATATACAGTCAGAAAGGATGCAGTGGGAGTGTCACCGTTGATTCTACTAATCTAGTGGAATCAGTTGCAACTTATGAAGTATTGACTTATGAAGTTGCATAGTGATCCTATATATTAGAAGTTTTTATATTGGTGTGGTGTTTGCGGTTGTCTCATAATATTTGGATTTGATCTCTAAATACATAAACGACTTAGTAGCTATAGCACAATACCGATATAGCGACTTAATATTGGACAAACTCGATTTGTTAAGTGGGCTTACTTGTTGTTGCCTACCTTTTAAGTGCAATGTGAGCTCTTAAGGGCCATGACACATTGAGATGTGTATATGATACCATGGATTGGAACTAGAGCAAGTGGGAGAAATTGTTAGGGTTGGTGCTCAGAGTGCCAATCCGGATCGTATTTATGTCCGATTCATATATACGAGCAATTCTATTTTCCATAATATTACTAATTTAATGGTAGCACTCTTATCTTTTATACACTTATTCGATCTAATTACAATTAGATATCTGATTATGATTAGATCGAAACTAAATCTGGTTTAGTGATACGTGTATATTAGACAAAAACCATAGGATTTATGATGTAGTGCGTAGTTACAACGTAGTTTGTAATTGACATTGGGAAACACACTATAAGATGTATATCCTTAAATAAAATTCTTGCTCAAGATTTACTAACACGGGCCGGTTAGTAAAATTCGCTGAGACCAGTACATGTCGTATATCGTGACTTGGTCCGATGGTTTATCCCAATGAACCATGAGTTTCGGGAGACTCGTATAGACATGTAGGTGTTTATTTGATAAAACACTGAACGACTCACTGAAGATTTCCTAATAGATGGTACACCAACGTCAATAGGAATCCTCTCGAGTTGAGCGAGCATAGTTGTCTTTCGACTTGTGATACCACAATGGGATATATGAGTTATCCTCCACACTTTGATGACAGTCACGTCACCGATCTTTTTAGATCAGACCTCCGTCTGTTCATTGGGTGTAGACTGATGCTCATGATATCCAATGCGTATCAAGATAGGATCCGTCAGTCCTGTGTATAGGGCATAGGCATCTGCACGTGTTTACGATCTAGTAAATCCATGGCCGTGGTATAACTTCGGAAATCAGTTCCGAGTGTTATTTAGAGATCGTAAATTAAAAGTCAACTGTATTAAACTGAACAGGTTTGACGTTTTTATCTATATCTCAGGTATAATACGGATAGCCTGTGACATAGGGATTATACATATGCAATGACCTCGGATTGTATAGTTTAGCGAGATTATCCGGTGAATTATAGACACGAAATTAGATTTCGTGACGGATAAACCTAAACTTAGAGAGTCCCACAATATGAAGTGTACTCATTGAGCACTTGGGCAACGCGAAATGAATAATACGGATTATTCATAATACTTCATCGGATTAAGTGAGTTAATTCGAATCGTTTAATCGGTTAAACGATAACACATGCATTAGAGGATTTTGGTCAATCCTAATTATTGTGTATTTGTATTTGATACATAATACGATTAGATACACATTAATTATTCATCAAATAAGATTTTGACACATGTCATAAATATATGTATTTTTTATTTAATGTAAATAAAAATACATATATGGATGTTATTTATTTATTTAGTTATTTAATTGTTAAATAATTAAATAATTGAAGATTAAATATCTTATCCATTTGTCATAATTAGTATGATAAATGGTGATATATAATTGGAACACATGGCATGTTTTTTTATTAAATTTTATATGTTCAATTTTGATTGGTTAATATAAAGTTTGATTGAAGTTAATTAGATTAAAATTGGCAAATGACCTTTATACCCTTCAAAAGTCGGTTTCACTTGAATTTAAAGGGAAAATTTGTTTTCCTTCATCACTTTTAACACCTTGGTCGAGAACCTCAAATTAGAAACATGAAAAATGGGTTTCATGGATGCTTGATGATTCAAGCACAAAAGTGAAGGAAAAATCAAGAAATAGCTAAAGGAACTTTGGAGTTTTAGAGGTAATCTTCAAAATTCCTAAAGCTTTTAAATTTGTTTCTTGTTTCTTGATTTCTTAGAATGGTTTTAGGGTTTCTTTACTTGTAAAATTTTGGGCTTTTGGTTTTGGTGGATGAATTGGAAGCTAATGAAGCATGTGTGAAGTATTTTGGATGTAATTAGTGTAATCAGTATCCAATTTTATCATTTGATGATATGTTGCCATTCCAGAGTGTTATGACCACTCTTGTAAAACCTATAATTGATCTTGGGTTGTTCATATGTGGTGACTTGATTTGGTGTTGAGATTAATTTGATTAATGTTAAAAATTGGATTTAAAGCATGATAAATTGGCAATTTCGTTTTCTGTTTCAGACCTGGAATGGATCTGATTTTGTTGATGAAAAATATATTTTATGAATGTTTTGGAGGTACTTTGGGTGTTGGAATAATTCCCAGAAATTATTTCCGAGTTGAAATAAGAAAAACGACCAAAAACGGTGTTACCGGGTGACTTTTGAGTCAACCGGGTGACGGCTGCCCAAACAGTGAATCCGTCACTGTTCGGACAGCTCATGAATTGCCCTGACTCTATTGGGGCTGACCTGGGCAGTCCCCATTTTTGGTAATTATGACCCATAACATCACTATTTGTACAGAACATGATGTTGTTGTACAAATTAACTATGTGACAAAAGAAAATTGCTCTTTTATCATTTGTAATTGGATTACTCGGATATATAAATGATAAAAGTCCTTATGATTAGTTCTGGATTAATAAGATGTGAGACAATATTAATCCACAAAGGTTTAATCATTAAATATCTCTAGTCATAATATTATCGAGACTGGACATTGATAATGCAGAATAGGCTAGTATTACACTTGTGCGTGTTATGGAAGCGTAACAGCATAGTTCTCATATATTTAGGTATTAGATACTCATACAAGTGTAATATGAGGTTCTGTTTACCGATGGTACGGAAACAGCTTCGCTCTGGATAGACCCCTCGGAATCCCATTAGTAGTATGACTATGTGTCCATGAGAATCCGAATCAGGGTATGTGTATTTTTTCTTAACCTGAGACTTGCAACGCTAATACTTGCGACAATCAATATACTTTGGTTTTGGTTGTCCGGGGCTTTAACAGGTTCTGTGTACGCCTCTTCTGGGTATACTGAGATTTGTAGTGTATTGGGTGTGATGTCAAGATGGAAGTATCACTTCAGTCATATGGAGATGATGATCACAAACGGATACAGAACTATTACTCTAAGTGCTATAGCCATCGGGGAAGTATGACTAGGTCATGACTTTCTGATAATAAAGAGACTAGTTGTTAGTGATCCGATATATGCTTCGTACGGGGCAGACACAACTCCAGCCCCAGGCCTAGCATGTGACATCCGATACTGGATCGTAATGCGCAATACAACGTATACTACACCTGACAAAGATCATGTATTCCGTAGAAGAATATTTCAGGAGAATTGGGTAGGCACGGTGCTTTGCTAGACGCCAACCATGTCTTGTAAATTGCTAAGAACGTGGTACCGGGTACGCACGTATTCGGATAGTCCGATAACCGTATTTACTACAACATATCCAGGGATCTCTTGGGTCGCATCCCAAAGATTCACTGATGATATTTGACTCGAACAGAAAATTAATCTGGGATTAATTATGAGAGAGAAAATTAATCTGGGATTAATTATCAAGAGAGAAAATTAATCAGGGATTAATTACGGCAAGAATTAATCTGGGATTCATTATCAGAGAAAGAATTAATTTGGGATTAATTGCGTCGAGAATTTATCTGGGATTAAATTCATCGAGAAGAGAGAACGCGATTAATTTGGAATTAATCGGCAAAGTAAATTTAATGGTGAAATTGGATTTTACTATTTAATTTTTTTAATTGGGCTAAAATAATATATTAAATATATTAATCGAAATTAGATTTCAATGCGGAATTAAAATTGGATTTTAATTCGTGCGAACGAATTAATTTAGAATTAATTCGTAAGCGACTTTCGTAATAATTTTGCTAGGCATTATTATTTAATTAAATTGGATATACAATTAATGAATTATTGGATATATTCAATTATTGTCTCTCTCTCTTCACACCTTTTGGTCGTGTGGCCATTAAAACTCCGCTTCTTTGTGTTTAGGCCAAAAATAAAAATGGCTCTCTGATTTTGAAAAAGAAAAGGAAATGAATTGGCTTCTTTCAAAAGAAAAACTAAGGTCACTGACTTTATTCATTTTTGGCCGAAAAGTAAAAAGCCATTGGCTTCTCTCTGACTTGGCCGAAAATGGCATTTTTCTTTTGAAGCATTGGCCGTTTGGCCTTTGATATAATTTTTGGCCGAAATGGCCTTTTGCTTTTGAAGCATGGCCGAAAGGCCTTTGGTGATTTAGGCCGATTGGCCTCTGATCTCCACATGGCCGATTGCTTCCCTCTCTCTCTCGGGCAAATTTTTTCTCCTTGGGAGATAAAATTTATTCTATTTGTTCTTGCTAGCACATATGGGAGTCAAATGATGGTGATAGGGATACTCACCCATAAGCTTGGAAGCTTCAACATCCATGGAATTTTTGAAATCCTAAATCCGATCAATGTAAGTATTCCGCAACTTTCTTGATTAATTCACACAATAATCACGCTTAGAGATCCCGTGGCTGTTGGTTTCTATTAAGGTCCCAAGATCAATAATAAGCATGAAATATGTGCGAATACAAACCGAAGAAGTTGTGGAATACTTACATCGAGCGGTTGAGCGACGCAGAGGCAACAAAAACTTCAGTTTCTGCCTCTTGGATTGCTCGGCAGTTCACTGCCAGTGCTCACTGGTTTCAGCCTTTTGGATCAACTTCGTCAAGCTCCAAGCTTCGTCGAACGATTCCCGGCTCATGGGTGGACTTCCCTATCACATTCGCATGTCTCGTAAGTGTGCTAGCACTTGTGATTTTGCCACAAAATCCCACTCTTGGCTTCCCAAGCTCACGGCAGTGAGCTACTGCAGAAGAGAGAAAACACAGCCCCTTCGGCGTCCAAATGAGAGAGAAGAGAGATGGAGAGAAAGTTGTGTGTGTTGTTTATTTAAATGTGTATCTAATACAAAAAAATTTTTAAAAGTCAAATACCTAAATCAAATAAAGGTAAATAGCTTTTAATTAATCCAACAACTCACATCAACCATCACTCTTGAGTGTTAAACACTCAAACATCAACTCACATCAAGTCACATCAATCAATCAATGGTCACATCACTCAAAGTGACATGATTTGACGCTTGATGTGACGCTAGATGCGACTAGCGATTTGACGCTTGATTTGACTTGCGTGCCGCACTCGAATTCGAAATGCGAATGCGCTCGCAAATAATCCCGGGCTCGGGTTCGCTAATTCCAAATTAACAAATTTTCCATTGCGACACAATTAAATGATTACGCCTAGCGAAGTCACTATTCACATCGCTAACGAATTAATTCTAAATTAATTCGTTCGCCCGAATTAAAATCTAATTTTAATTCCGCGTCGAAATCCTATTTCGTTTAATATATCAAATATATTAATTAATCGTTCTCTCTCTTTAATTGATATTTTATCCCAGAGAAAATATCTCTGCAATTAATCTCAGATTAATTTTCTCTCTCTTCTAATTAATCCCAGATTAATTTAGAGTTCGAGTCGGGGAATCTTTGGGAAGCGACCCATGAGATCCCCAGATATGTTGGCAGTAAATTCGGTCGTCGGACTATCCGAACACGTAAGTACCTCGTACTACGTTTTACCGGTTTACAAGACAAGGTTGGCCTCTAGCAAAGTGCCATGCCTACCTTATTCTCCGGAAATATCCTTACAGGAATAAATGATCTATATCAGGCGTAGTATACGTAGTATTGCGTATTTCTGTCCAGTATCGGATGATCATGTGCTAGGCCTGGGGCTGGAATTGTGTCTGCCCCATACGAAGCACATGTCGGATGTCTGGTAACTAGTCTCTATAATCGGATAAACATGACCTTGTAATTTTATACCGATGACTGCAGTACTTAAGAGTACTAATACCGTATCCTACGTGACCATCATCTCTATATGACTGGAGTGACACTTCCGTCTTGACATCACACCCAACACACTACGATTCTCAATATACCCAGCATTGGCGTACACAAAACCTGTTAAAGCCCTGGACGACCGCAACCAAAGTATATTGATTGTCGCAAGTATTAGCGGTGCAAGTCTCAGGTTAAGACCAAATACACCTACCCTGATTTCGGACTTCCATAGACACATAGTCATACTACCAATGGAATTCTGTGGGGGTCTATCCAGAGCGAAGCTGTTTCCCGTACCATCGGTAAAACATAACCTCATATTACACTTGCATGAGTATCCTATACCCAAATATATGAGAACTATACCGTTGTGCCCCTCACAACGCGCACAAGTGTAATACTAGTCTTTTACGCATTTATCGATGTCCAATCTCGACAATGCTCTGACTAGGGATATTTAATGATTTATCCTTCGTGGAATGATACTGTCTCATATCATTCTCCGTCCAGGAACAAATCATAGGGACCTCCTATCATTTATATATCTAGGTGATCTAATCACAAATGATAAGAGTGCAATCTTCTTTGTCACATAATTAATTTGTACAACAACACCATGATATGTACAAATAGTGACGCTATGGGTCATAATTGTCCAACAATCTTTCACTTGGCCTATAGCCAGTCACTCGAGTGTCTTACACCCGAACTATGTACGGTTGGCTCAAACTGCTGAGAAAAGGTTTCATCAGCGGATTTGCATGATTATCATCTGATGCGATTTATTCGATCATCACATCGCCACGATGTATGATCCGAACGAATCAGATGAATATCGAAGTATGTATCTGGATCGTTGATGAGACCATTAATTCTTTAGCCTGTGCTGACGCCTAGCTCAGCTGCTAACAAAATTATATCTAATCTAATTAGATTTATTATCGACCCAGAAGGCTTCTATTGCCTCAGCTGCAGCAATAACCCGCATTTGTTGTTTATTCGGTAACAGTATCTTACTTGGAAGATTTCCAGCTCACTGTTCCGTTATTCAAACTATATAGTACCGTTTGCGACTTATAGCCGTTTTATCGGTTTGGAAACTTGCAGTAGTGATCCCAGTCACTTCAAGTTCTCATTCTCCATAGATTAAGACAACATCCTTAGTTCTCTAAGAGACTAAGTATGTTCTTAACTTCAATCCAGTGACTATCACTTGGATTGGCCTGTTTGTGAATCCATATGCTCAAAGCGTATGAGACACCAGGTCGCGTACATTTTTCAATGTACGATTTCTCAGAGAATTTTCTCGAAAGCCAAGCTTTCACCGATTATTTTATGGGAATATCATTTCCAAGAAATGATGTATTATCATTATTTTGTAGGACAGCCACTGTCAATGCGCTCCCACTAACCCTATTATATACACAAGAATCATTTCGTTTTGAATTAAATCATAAACCATTATGATCACATCAAAACGACAATTCCAAAAACCTATGCTTGCTTCAATCCAAACATGGATCGAATAACCTGCAAACCTCGTTTGCTAGTTTTTGTACGACAAAACCGACAGGATATTGTAAACATCCTCCAAAATGTTTCCTTTTCAGGAAAGTGATTTTCCCGTTAAGCTGACATATTTCATAAACGAATTATGCAGCGTTAGCAAACATTATCCAAATAGATATACCGTGGCAACAGGTAAAAGGTTGAATCGTAATCAACACAATGTTGATAACGATACCTTTCCGCTAAAATCCTAGCTTTATACATTGGTATTTTGCCATCCATGTACGTCTTCCTTGAAGACTTATATAGTACCAATAGGCACAATGTCTTGCGGTACATCAACTAGTGTCCAAACTTGTTGATATACATGGAATCCATTTCGGATCATATGGCACTTTGCCATAATAGGGAGTCGATACCTTGTATCACTTCCTCATACGTAGTCAGTTGGTATACCTAAAAAAATAGACATCTTTATGAGGTGAGATCAGAAACCCATACCCCAGGTTGTTTTCTGACTCTCTCCGACATACGCGGTTTTTGTGTATTCAAAGATTAATGGTAATAGTTTCATCCTTGATGAGCTATTTGTGTTCCATTAAGGATCGGTGCCTTGAACAGTATTAATCCGATTTTCATCGAGTTTTACTATCCTCCCACTTACCACTGCATATCGGTATTCCTCTTAGGAAAACCGTATGGTGAGCAACAATCTAATTGTTCTCTCGTGAGTTGTATAAGTACAATACTTATGGTATCCCTAGGATAACCTACAATTGGCACTTATCCAATTTGGGTTTTAGTTTGGCATCATCCAAACGTATGCCTAGCATACCCAAATTTTCAGGAATGAGAAACCCGGTTTCTTTCCCGTTCATATTTAATATGAAGTCTGTCAAACAGATATTTATGGAACCTTATTCAAAATAAGTTTTTGCATTGTTTAAAGCTTATCCGTTGAAGGAAATGGTAGCTCAGAGCGACTCGTGATTAACCTTATCATGTCCAATAAAATTCGGTTACTCAGTTCGGACACACCGTCAAACTGACGTGTTCCATGAGGAGTCCTCATTTGAAAGAATACTTTACTATTTCAAGTATATAAGAAACTTATTGCTTAAGTATTTTCCATTACAGTCTTACCGTGACGGTATAATACTATAGCCGATCTGTTTGTCTATTTCGTGTTGAAACTATAAAAGTTTCCGATTTGTGTTCTTCAAAAGAAACACATAACCATAACGCGATGCCACATCCGTATAGGTTCACGAAATATTCATATCCACCTCTAGCCTAGCTAGACATGGGCCCACTTGCTTCACTATGAACTAGGGCTAACAGATCAGCGACATTTGCACTTTTACCCAGTAAAGGTGTTTTAGGCACTTTGCCCAATAGACTAGATTCGTAGACTTTATTTGAATGGAATCAAATTAGTCCGAGTACCCACTCTTCGAAAGTGTGGATATACGATTCTTGTTTAATTATGTCCTAGACAACAATGCCACAATATGTTTCATCTGATCAAATCAGTTTGAGCTATCTGTTTGTCATATTATATATTTGAGATTTTATTTATATTCAAAATATAAATGTTGTTATTCACATCTAATGTGTTTATCTCAATATCATCTTTATATAATAAAACACTTTAGTGTTCTATAATATAAAGGTACACCCGCAACGGGTCAAACACTGATATATAGATAATGTATCTAGTCAAACTAGTTACATTAAAACAGTTTCCTAATTTAGGTACACACCTGAGGGTAGTTTCTAAACTTAGGTATCTACGGTTAAAACAGCGACTTTCGTCCCGTTTCCAAATCGCAGATTAATCTCGATTGAAGTCAGTATCCTGTTCAAAACAGATTCTGAACATCAATATATATTTATGTACCACACTAAGTATTTAAAATCCAATTTCAATACTAGTAATGAACAAAATTATGAAAAACATATTTGAAGTTAGAGCCTTGCTCGTCTTCAATTCCTTCATGTCTGCTTTGTTCAAACGGCAGTCACGCTTCCGCGATCCCGTTTGCCACATTTAGGCAGACATTTTGGGATATGTCCTTTATCTTCCTAGAAGATTATAATGATTTTGCCTTTGCCCTTTTCAACACTCCAGAAGCCTTTGGCCAAGCCTTGGCCTTCTAGAATATCGAAGTAAGGTGCGCCTTGCGCTACTTGCCTAATTGTAAATTTTTGACTTTGTCTCCTTGAAAATAGTCATTAACCTTCCAAGAGTTATTTTTGCAAATTTAGTACTTCTAAAATCTAAGGATAGATCCATGAAGATCCTTCAATTTCATTATCATACTTTAAGGATCTAATCCTTAGTTCTGATTCAGAAATTAAGGAGTCTACTGCGGTAAGTATAATGGATTAAGCACTAAAGTTATCATCACATAAATCTTCCAAAGATTATGCTCTACTATTTGCTTTACTCCGGGCTTAGGCATATTATGTTATTTATCAAATAAAGTAACTTATTATTTTCCAGGACCATCCTGAAATTTATTCCCAATTTTGAAAATTAAACCATTTAAATACATTTTCCCCAGAATTATGTTTTAAATGTTAATCTTTCAATTTTATCTTGATTCTAATACTCCAATTATTTAATCAACGATTTCGGTACTATTTATTTAATGATTACAATAGTCCAACTATTTAATCAACTATAATTTAATAGATTAAAATCAATTATATTGATTACTATAATCCAATTATAAAATCAACTATAAATGAATAGTTTGAATATAGTCCAACTTTTTATTAAAACAACATTTAAATATTAGTCCAACTAATATTTAATTTGTTTGACGAATGATATTTGTGATTGAGCGCGTATGGCAAGTAATTAAACGAATATTGCAAATTCAATTCTTGCCTCCCACTATTTTTCGGCGAGCCTCTAACCCTCTGTCGGGAAACCGTGTTTCCTAGCGGGCTAGGATCCCGTTAAATATCACACAATCTTGACTTTGGCCAACAAATTGTATGATAATTAACTAGGTAGATCTCTAAGATCGATTGGATCCAATCCAATTCCTAGATCCGGTAGGGGGACGTCCAAGTCCGAAACATATATCTTATATATGCCAATACATCCAATGTATTACCTAACCTTTTTTCCTCTGAATCAACTAAGCCTTCGCTTTGGCACAACAAACTTAGTGATCCCAGTCAACTGCGACCCATTGACCATGGAAAGCTTCGTAATCAATGTCGATGGACAAGAAGTGGTCTTGACTTTGGCCAACAAACCTCAACTTGGACAAGACACTGATATGGAACAAAGCCTTCGTGATTCAAACACATCCTCGACGGACAAAGGCCTTGACTTTGGCCAACAAGCCAATGCCAGTCTCGGATCTTGAGTGAGAATCACTCAATGGAAGGAAAAACGCTTAATATTTTGCGAGGGTTTTTCGAGTGCAAATTGGCAACCAATTTATTATCTTTGTTAAGGTCTCATCATCATACACCCTTAAACATGTATTCTAAACACATAATAAAGCGCGTATAAAAAAATAATAATGATATGCGGATGGATACTTTACACAATGATCCTAGATCAAATCTCTTCATTTCTCTCTCCCGCTAGTACAAGTATTACTTCTACCCGTTACACTACACTTCTAAAGAAACCTCATTTACATTGAGGGGAATAGGTGAGAAGAGAATACAAAGAAATGAGAGGTAATAAGGCTGGACACGCAGGTCCTATTTAATGAATCAAATTAATTACAACAATTTCTAAAATTGCCCCACCCATCTAATATCCATCTGATATACATTATTCATGCATAGCAACCATGTATTCACACAAGCATGTTATCAATCAATCTAATCAAATTAATTAATCTGATAATTAGTGATCATTCAATGTTCAAACAACGATTTGATTTTGCTCGAGTCAAACTCGTTTTGGGAATAAGTACTCAAAGTACGAATTCTCGAATTTAAATTAAACTACATAATTAAATACAATTTAATATGCATTCAATTCTAATTCGCTATTTAATTCCAAATTAAATATTACACTTTATTAATAAACCTTTATGACTTAAATTCCAAATTTAATCGCAACGGGTCTCAAAGCCCGATTAACGTCCAACATCAATTTAATTAAAGTCCAATGGGCTTTTAATTAATTTCTTGAGGCTTGGACTTTTGGTCAACTCTGGTCAAATAGAATAACCAAAATCCAATCCGGGAGTTACCCCATAAGCCCATAAATCAATTTTGGCCCATTAGGCCCAATTAAACTTTAAAGGTCCATTAAGTCGCATTTGGGCTTTATGGAGGCGGTTTTGGGCTCAATTGGATCCAATCCATTTGGCCTAAACCCAACTTTGTACAACAAAGCCCAACAAACCTAATTACAACATTAAAGCCCAAATCCAATTTTAAGGCCCAAATAATTAAATTCCAAAAATCCAATTTTCCCAATTTAATTACCAAAGTGTATAACATGATTAATTACCCAAATTAACATTTCTAAAACATCAATATACACAATTAATCATGCTCATTTAGATCATCACATGTCCAACACATTTTGATTAAAATCAAACCCATTTCATGCTATATATGTCTCGGCCAAGGGAGGGGATTTGTGTCCGATTCGAATTCAATCCAATTAATTCCACAATCAACATTAAATCACATTCCTGAATGATTATAACTCATCCAATGAATCAAAAATCAAAAAAATCCAAGACTAAATAGGGCACTTCTCATTCGGCCAAGCCTACTCAATTTGGGAAAAAATATTCCAAACACAAATTCATGAAATTGATCGAATCAATATTCAATTAAACATATATTAAGTATACTCAAACATCCAATTCATTCAAATCATGCTCAAATACAAATTACCAAAATTTTAAGCCCTAAACTTTTCATGCTCAAACCTTGCTCTAGATGCCATTGTTGGTTTCTATTAAGGTCCCAAGATCAATAATAAGCATGAAATATGTACGAATACAAATCGAAGAAGTTGCGGAATACTTACATCGAGCAGTTGAGCGACGCAGAGGCAAAAAAAACTTCACTTTCTGCCTCTTGGACTGCTCGACAGTTCACTGCCAGTGCTCACTGGTTTCGGCCTTTTAGATCAACTTCGTCAAGCTCTAAGCTTCGTCGAACGATTCCCGGCTCATGGGTGGACTTCCCTATCACAATCGCATGTCTCGTAAGTGTGCTAGCACTTGTGATTTTGCCATAAAATCCCACTCTTGGCTTCCCAAGTTCACGGCAGTGAGCTACTGCAGAAGAGAGAAAACACAACCCATTCGGCGTCCAAATGAGAGAAAAGAGAGATGGAGAGAAATTTGTGTGTGTTGTTTATTTAAATGTGTATCTAATACAAAAATTATTAAAAGCCAAATACCTAAATCAAATAAAGGTAAATAGCTTTTAATTAATCCAACAACTCACATCAACCATCACACATGAGTGTCAAACACTCAAACATCAACTCACATCAAGTCACATCAATCAATCAATGGTCACATCACTCAAAGTGACATGATTTGACGCTTGATGTGACGCTAGATGCGACTAGCGATTTGACGCTTGATTTAACTTGCATGCCGCACTCGAATTCGAAATACGAATGCGCTCGCAAATAATCCCGGGCTCGGGTTTGCTAATTCCAAATTATTGAATTTTTCGTTGCGACATAATTAAATGATTAGGCCTAGCGAAGTCACTATTCACATCGCTAACGAATTAATTCTAAATTAATTCGTTCGCTCGAATTAAACTCTAATTTTAATTCCGCGTCGAAATCCTATTTTGTTTAATATATCAAATATATTAATTAATCGAATAATTCCAAATTAATCATTCTCTCTCTTTAATTGATATTTTATCCTAGAGAAAATATCTCCGCAATTAATCCCAGATTAATTTTCTCTCTCTTCTAATTAATCCCAGATTAATTTAGAGTGCGAGTCATACGTCATCGGTGAATCTTTGGGAAGCGACCCATGAGATCCCCAGATATGTTGGAAGTAAATTTGTTCGTCGGACTATCCGAACACGTAAGTACCTCGTACTACGTTTTACTGATTTACAAGACAAGGTTGGCCTCTAGCAAAGCGCCATGCCTACCCAATTCTCCGGAAATATCCTTACAGGAATGAAAGATCTATATCAGACGTAGTATACGTAGTATTGTGTATTTCTGTCCAGTATCGGATGATCACGTGCTAGGCCTGGGGCTGGAATTGTGTCTGCCCCGTACGAAGAACATGTCAGATGTCTGGTAACTAGTCTCTATAATCGGATAAACATGACCTTGTCATTTTATCCCAATGACTGCAGTACTTAAGAGTACTAGTACCGTATCCTACGTGACCATAATCTCCATATGACTGGAGTGACACTTACGTCTTGACATCACACCCAACACACTACGATTCTCAATATACCCAGCATTGGCGTATACAGAACCTGTTAAAGCCCTGGACGACCGCAACCAAAGTATATTGATTGTCGCAAGTATTAGCGGTGCAAGTCTCAGGTTAAGACCAAATACACCTACCCTGATTTCGAAATTCCATAGATACATAGTCATACTACCAATGGAATTCTGAGGGGGTCTATCCAGAGCGAAGCTGTTTCCCGTACCATCGGTAAAACACAACCTCCTATTACACTTGTATGAGTATCCTATACCCAAATATATGAGAACTATGCCGTTGTGCCCTCACAACGCGCACAAGTGTAATACTAGTCTTTTACGCATTTATCGATGTCCAATCTCGACAATGCTCTGACTAGGGATATTTAATGATTTATCCTTCGTGGACTGATACTGTCTCATATCATTCTCCATCCAGGAACAAATCATAGAGACCTCCTATCATTTATATATCTAGGTGATCTAATCACAAATGATAAGAGTGCAATCTTCTTTGTCACACAGTTAATTTGTACAACAACACCATGATCTGTACAAATAGTGACGCTATGGGTCATAATTGTCCAACAGTGGTATGTCTAGGACACTAACAATTGGTATCAGAGCGAGATCTAAGCTTGATTTAATTTCTAGGGTTTATGGACTTTAATTTGGGTTTTGTTTTTGGCTATGAGCTTGATTTTGCCTAAATTGATGGTTGGCATATGTTTATATGATGTTCAATTGAATTTGTGCATTGTTGGAATTTTATGAAATTGATTAGATTAATTTTCCCTAATTCCTACCCCTTGGCCGAAAATTACCCTAGGAAGCTCATGGTCAATTTTTTGAACTAGACAATTGGATATGTTGATTCACATGAAATTGAATGTTAATTGTTGATTTAATTAGATTGAAATCAAACTTGGATGTTAATTTCATGTATTGCTGTGAGTATGAAGCATGTTAGAATGGATTGATTGTGCTTTAATTTGTGTTGGACATAAATTAAAATGTTAAGTATAATTAATTAAATTAATTGGTATTTTGGAAATATTAGATTAATTGATTAATTTTACTAATTACACTTGAATTGAATTAATATGTAATTTGGAATAATGTATTAATTTAATTTTTTGTATTTGGGCTAATGGGCTTGGTTGGGCCAAATTCCAGTCTTGGATTATATTTGGGCCTAAACCATTTCCATAAAGTCCAAAATATGACAATTGGGCCTTTAATAATTTAATTGGGCCTAATGGGACAAAATTGACTCTATGGCATATGGTGATTCCTATTGGGCCTAGGCATTATGGATTAGATCCATTTTGGCCAAAAGCCCAAGCCTAAAGAATTAATTGAATGCCCATTGGACTTTAATTGAAAAGTATTGGATACTAATTGGGCCTTTGAGACCCATTAAGATTGGATTTGGAATCCAAGTCTTTAAGGCACATAAATAAGTGTAATTATTTAATTTGGAATTAAATATGAATTAGTATTGGATACAATTTAAATTGGATTTAAAATTTTATTTCGATATAATTCAAGAATACTTACTTTGAGTATTTATTCTTAAACGAGTTTGACTCGCGCAAATCAAATCGTTGTATGAACATTGAATGGTCATTAATTTAAAGATTAATTAATTGGATTAGATTGATTGATAACATGCTTTGTGTGAATACTTGAATGTATGAATGAATAATGTATATCGGATGGATATTAGAAGGGTGAGGGCAATTTTGGAAATTGTTGTAATAGGAATTTGATGAGATCCAATTGATCTTAGAGATCTACCTAATTAAGTTTCATACAACTTGTTGGCCAAAGTCAAGGTTGTGTGTTATTTAACGGGATCCTAGCCCACTAGGAAACTAGGTTTCCTGAGTACTCCACAGAGGGTTAGAGGCTCGCCGAAAAATAGTGGGAGGTAAGTATTAAATTTGCAATTTCGTTTAAATACTTGCCAATACACGCTCATTTTATTTTTCTTCATTAATTATTAAATATATTAGTTGGACTAATATTCAATTGTTGTTTTAATTTAATAGTTGGACTGTATTCAAACTACTTCATTTGTAGTCGGTTATATAATTGGATTATAGTAATCAATACATTTGAATGTAACCAATCAATTGTAGTTGATTATATAGTTAGACTACAGTAATCATTATATTTAATTGTACCCAAAATCGTTGATTGGATAGTTGGACTATAGCAATCAAGATGACTGAAAGATTAGCGTTTAGAACATAATCCAGGGTGAAAATGTATTTAAACGGCTCTAATTTTCAGATTGGGAATAGAACTTCAGGATAGTCATGAGAGCTGAGAAGTTATTCTGCCCGGAGCTGAGCGTATAGTAGAGCATGAGCTTAGGAAGACTCATTGTGATGATAACTTTAGTGTTCAATCCGTTATGCACGGCCAGAGCTTCTTAAAAGGACATATCCCAAGTTGTCTGCCTAAACTGTGGCAAACAGGGTCACTAGAAGTGTGACTGCCGAATGGACAAGCAGACATGAAGGAAGTGAAGGCGGGACAAGGCTCCGGCTTCAAATATGTTTGTTATGAAATATGTCCACTACTAGTTTTAAAATTAGATTTTAGATACTGGATGTGGTACATAAACATATGTACTGGTGTGCAGGATCTTCTGATTAGCAGGATATTGGCTTCAGATGAGATCAACCTGCGAGTTGGAAACGGGATGCGATTCGCCGTTTTAGCCGTAGAAACCTAAGTTTTGGAACTGTCTTTGGGGCATGTACTTAAATTAGAAGACTTTTAGAATGTATCTAGTTTGACTAGGAACATTATCTCTGTATCTAGTTTAACCCGTTACGGGTATACCTTTATATTACGAAACACCGGGTGTTTTTGTTTATAAAGATGATATCGAGATATCTACATTAGATGTAGATAATGGTCTTTATTTTTTGAATATAAATGAATCTCAAACATATAACATGACAAACAAATAGCTCAAATTGAGTAAATTTGTTGAGACTTAAAAGTGGCATTGTTGTCTGGGACACATTAACAAGACTCGTATATCCACACTTTCAAAGAGTGGATACTAGGACATATTTGATTCTAATTCAAATGATGTCTACAAATCTAGTTTATTAGTGTAGGACACAGAAAACGGTGACGCTGTTCCAGGCTCGTGGCCCGGTTGGGAGTACGGAGTAGCCCACAAGGGAACTAAACCGGAGAAATAAAATAGAGTCGCCACCCAGTGTGAACTGGGAAAAATGATTCAAGGCCGCACTCACCCCTCGCAAGGGAAGACCTCAAACCGTTGGGTTCGGAATGGTCCCTTACTTATGCCACTTGTAATGAACAGATTTATACGATAATATAACTGAATCTATAAAACATACATACGCCAAAATAACCTATATCTAAGTTTGCATATAACCTATATCTAAGTTTGTATGCATAAAAGTAGAACCTATATCTAAGTTTGCATGCATAAAAGTAAATCGACATAACGACAAGCACACAATCTCATGAACATATTAAATAAGTAAATGCGGAATAATAAAAGGCTAATAATGCGAAATAAATACGGGACAATAAATATGTGGCTAAAGAACTCCGCCGTTTTCAATATAGGACTTGGCATACCCGGTTGGACATATTCCACATCCAACCGGGCATGCCGTTTCCAGGACGACAAAATAAAATATAACAAAGGGTGCCCTCAGGTCTTACCTTTTAAGTCGCTTCTCGGGAGTGCGTTATGCGGCCGTCGGAAGGGTTAATGCTCCGTAATCTTTTCTGGTTCACTGGTTCAATGTTTTCCTTTGTTGCTTCACCGTTTTAGGCTGTTGTTTTCTCTGTTTTTACTGCTATTTGGTTGCTATTTTTGCTGCTGTTTGGTTGTATTTTGGGACTTTTTTCTGAGGTATTTCGGGGACTATATTTATGTTATTTTAGGGACTGTGTGTGCGTGTAGGGCTGTGTGTGCGTGAGTATTTTAGTGTATTGGGCTGTGTGTGCGTGAGTGAATGGCAGTGTGTGCGTGGAGGACTAATGGTCAGTGAACGAATGGGCTGTTTTCATATGTGCATGGGCTATTGAAGGCTTCACGTGGTCGATGTGGGATTGAGAGGTGAGGATGATGAGGAGAGTGGTGAAGGGTGTTTGTTACGTGAAAGGATGGTTAATCTCGTTTGTTGTGGCTCTTTGTGCGCTGATAAGAAGGGTGCTGCTGAATGTGAGTGATCTGCGTGAGTGTGGGCTGAACGTTCAGTGTGTTGTCTGATTGTGTGTGGTGTGTGAGTGTACCGAGAAGGAATTTAGGGTTAGGGTTATTTGACGTGAGCTTATGGCTAAGTGTAGGGCTGCATAGTAGTGTCTATAGGGTCTGTGTGTTTTTGTTTCCGTGAGGGTTTGTTTATGAGTTTAGGGTTTGCTGCATGAAAGGTTAGTTGGTGGCTTGGCTTGTGTACGTGAGTAAGGGGCTGGATGCGTGATTAGGGTTCTTTCATGTGTTTGTTTGTTTTGAGAGAAGCGTGAGGTCGTGAGTGTCTTGGTGAGGGCTGCCGAGAGAGAGGAGAGAGGTGAGTCAGGATTAGATACGTGAAAGATGTTTGCTGTTTAGGGTTAAGTTTCCATGAGTTTTTGCTTTGTGAGGCTAGGGATTCTAAGGTTGGGTTTATGCTTCTTTTTATAGGCAAGGGTTGGGGGTTGTCCTTATGCGAATAGGGAAGGAATATTGTGTAATTATGTGGGATATTTAGTTTGTGTATCATAAGGAAAAGATCTCTTTAATTTAGGAAGGTAATTTGATTTAATTTGATTTGATTTTATTTAGTTTAGAAATGTGTTTTAATTTAATTAGGAATGTGATTTATGAGATTTGATTTAGTTTAAAAATGTGATTTAATTTAGTTTGGAAGGTGATTTATGAGATTTGGTTTGATTCTTTTAATTTGGGAAGGTGATTTGATTTGATTCTTTTAATTTGGGAAGGTGATTTATTAGGATTTGAACATGTGTTTAATGTGTGGATTTATTATTTTGGAGGGATTATGGGAGTGTGGTTGGTTATTTTGGTGGGCTTGGTGTGTGTTGCGGGGGTTTTGGGCCAATGATGTGTGGCTTGTGGGGGTTTTGGGCTGAGGATGAATTTTAAAACAGAGGTCCAACGAGCGAACCTACAGCTAAGCAAACGAATTTAGTCCAACAAGATATCAATTTCTGAATTTTCCCTTCCAACGTCCGTTTCCCGCGACTTCCACAACTTAAAGAGGTAGCGTCTCTATGTGAGACTCATCATCGGGACTTGTATGCAAAAATGCAATGCCTACAGTCGCCCCCACTTTGATGGGACTTGTGCAGTGTGTGACTGTGACAATCCTATCAAAGTTATGCAATGCATTTATACTTACCTAGCTCGCCAGCCGCTGTTTGACTTGTCTGTTGCTCTGAGATATTTCAAGCTGAGTTGATCTGGTGGTAAGGAGCTGCGACCCCTGAGGTTCATCCCTGTAAGATGCTGTGATCTCCAGGAATCACTACCGAACTGAACTGATGAGAGTTGGTCCATTTTCGAACCGTTACTGAGTTGAGATTATGGTCCATTTCCGAACCGTGCTCAATTTTCGGAGTGCTATTTTTGGCGTGCTAATCCTTATTTTGAGGCGTCGCTGATGTGATGGTGGTTCATTTTTGAACTGTGCTCCATTTTTGGAGCGCCATTTTCGGCATGCCAATCCTCATTTTGAAGCGTCTCTGATGTGATAGTGGTTCATTTTTGAATTGTGCTCCATTTTTGGAGCGCCATTTTTGGCATGCTAAACCTCATTTTGAGGCGTCGCTGATGTGATGGTGGTTCATTTTTGAACTGTGCTCCATTTTTGGAGCGCCATTTTCGGCATGCTAAACCTCATTTTGAGGCGTCGCTGATGTGATGGTTGTCCATTTTCGAACTGTGCTACATTTTTGGAGCGCCATTTTCGGCATCTGATGTGATAGTGGTCCATTTTCGAACCGTTTCTAGGTTAGTCCCAAGATCATTAAGCATAGAAATCATGTGAATACTCATAAGAAGTATGGCGGAATCATACTTACAATGATCGGCTTTTGCGATGCGAGGAACAAAAAAAATTCTTCAAGCTTTTCCTCCATGAAGCTCACGGTTTTGGCCTCCATTTTTGTGCTCCATTTTGAATCTTCAAGCTCCAAGCTTTGGGTAAGGATTCCATGCCCATGGGTGGGTTTCCCTATCACCTTTGGATGACTCCTAATGTGTGCTAGCACCTTGGAAATTTTGCCACAAAATTTCCTAAAACTTCTACACCTCTCGGCATTGAAGAAAAATGGAGAAGAAAGAAAATTGGCCCAAGGCCGAATGGTAGGGAGAGAGAGAGGAGAAGTTGTGTTGGTTAATTGATTTCTAAAATCAAATAAAATGATATACCAAAATTTTGTAAATGCCTTTCAAAAAGTCAATAAAATTTGGAGCCAAAATGACAATAAATGCCTTCCAACAACTCACATCACTCATGAATAGTGACTGGTTGTCAATCACTGAAAGTGACAAGACATCCATCATATGAATGACTAAAGATGTGACGCTTGATGTGACTTGTGGGCCGCACTTGAATTCGAAATGCGAGTGGGCCCGCAAACACTCTCGGGCTCGGGTTCGCTAATTCCGAATTAACAAATTTTCTGTTGCGATGTAATTAAATCAAATTTAATTAAATAATTATGCCTAGCAAAATTACTATTCACGTCGCTAACGAATTAATTCTAAATTAACTCGTTCGCCCGAATTAAAATCTAATTTTAATTCCGCGTCGAAATCCAATTTCGTATAATATATCGAATATATTATTTTATCGATTAATTCCAAATTAATCGTTCTCTCTCTTTAAATAATATTTTATCCGAGATAAAATATCTCTGTAATTAATCCTAGATTAATTTTCTCTCTCTTATAATTAATCCCAGATTAATAAAGTGCGAGTCATACGTCATCGGTGAATCTTCGGGACGCGACCCATGAGATCCGGTCGTCGGACTATCCGAACACGTACGTACCTAGTACTACGTTTTTACCAATTTACAAGACATGGTTGGCTTCTAGCAAAGCACCGTGCCTACCCAATTCTCCAGAAATATTCTTAAAGGAATATATGATCTTTATCAGGCGTAGTATACGTAGTATTGCGTATTTCGATCCAGCATCGGATGTCACGTGCAAGGCCTGAGGCTGGAATTGTGTCTGCCCCGTACGAAGCAATATCGGATCTCTGGTAACTAGTCTCTATAATCGGATAATCATGATCTAATCATATTATCCCGATAACTGCAGTACATAAGAGCACCAGTTCCGTATCTTTCGTGATCATCATCTCCACTATGACTGGAGTGATACTTATGTCTTGACATCACACCCAATACACTACGATTCTTAATATACCCAGAAGAGGCGTACATAGAACCTGTTAAAGCCGTGGATGACCAAAACCAAAGTATATTGAT
Source organism: Zanthoxylum bungeanum (assembly GCA_019454045.1). Lineage (NCBI taxonomy): Eukaryota > Viridiplantae > Streptophyta > Magnoliopsida > Sapindales > Rutaceae > Zanthoxylum > Zanthoxylum bungeanum. The sequence continues at coordinate 106,749 of SKCR01027692.1, read as the reverse complement.
TGTCGCAAGTATTAGCGGTGCACGTCTCAGGTTAAGACCAAATACACCTACCCTGATTTGGACTTCCATAGACACATAGTCATACTACCAATGGAATTCCGAGGAGTCTATCCAGAGAGAAGCTGTTTCCGTACAATCGGTAAACACAACCTCCTATTACACTTGCATGAGTATCCTATACCCAAATATATGAGAACTATGTCGTTATGCTCCCACAATGCGCACAAGTGTAATACTAGTCTATTCCGCATTATCGATGTCCAATCTCGATAATACTACGACTAGGGATATTTAATGATTAAACCTTCGTAGATTGATACTGTCTCATATCATCTCAATTCGGAACTAAACATAAGGACCTTTCATCATTTATATATCTTGGTAATCTAATTACAAATGATAAAAGAGCAATTTCCTTTGTCACATAGTTAATTTGTACAACAACACCATGATCTTTACAAATAGTGATGCTATGGGTCATAATTGTCCAACAATCTCCCACTTGGCCTATAGCCAATCACTCAAGTGTCCTACACCTGAACTATGTACGGTTCGCTCAAACTTCTGCTGAGGAAAGGCTTTCGTCAGCGGATTTGCAGTGTTTATCATCTGATGCGATTTATTCGATCATCACATCGCCACGATGTATGATCCGAACGAATCAGATGAATATTTGAAGTATTTATCTGGATCGTTGATGAGACCATTAATTCTTTAGCCTGTGTTGTAGCCTAGCTCAGCTGCTAATAGAACTACTCCTAATCTGATTAGGATTATTATCAATCCAAAAGGCTTCAATTGTTGCCTCAACTGCAGCAATATTCCGTTTTTGTTGTTTATTTGGCAACAATATCTTGCTTGGAAGATTTCCAGCTCACTGTTCCGTTATTCAAACTATATAGTACCTTTGTTACGACTTATAGTCATTTTTATCGGTTAGGAAACTTCCAGTAGTGATCCCAGTCACTTCAAGTTCTCATTCTCCATAGCTTAAGACAGCATCCTTAGTTCTTCTAAGATACTAAGTATGTTCGTAACATCAATCCAGTGACTATCACTTGGATTGGCCTGATTGTGACTTCATATGCTCAAAGCATATGAGACACCAGGTCGCGTACATTTATTTCAATGTACGAGTTCTCGGAGAGTACCAACAACTTTTAAATTTATCCCAGTAGATCCTTATTCCTAGAATAAAGGTTGTCTCTCCAAAGAATTCTAAGGAGAATTTTCATGAAAGCCAAGCTTTCACCGACTATATTATGGGAATATCATTTCCAAGAAATGGTATATCATCATTTTTAGGACAACCACTGTCAGTGCCCTCCCACAAACCTTTTTATATACACAAGAATCGTTTTCGTTTTGAATTAAATCATATACCATTATGATTACATCAAAACGATAATTCCAAGAACGCAATACTTGCTTCAATCCATAAATGGATCGAATTAACTTGCAAACCTTGTTTGCTCATTTTGGTACGACAAAACCGTCAGGATGTTGTAGACATCCTCCAAAAGGTTTCCGTTAAGGAAAGTAGTTTTGGCATTCAGTTGCCATATTTCATGAATGAAACATGCAGTATTAGCAAGCATTATCCAAATGGATTTAACCATTGCAACGAGTAAAAGGTTTCGTCGTAATTGACACAATGATGATAACGATACCTTTTCACTACAAGCCCAGCTTAGTACGTTGTTATGTTGCCTTCCATGTATGTCTTCCTTGAAGACTTATTTATAGTACCAATAGGCACAATGCCTTCCAGTACAACAACCAGCGTCCAAACTGAGTTGGTATACATGGAATCCATTTCGGACATCATGGCACTTTGCCATAATAGGGAGTCGATGCCTTATATCACTTCCTCATACGCAGTCAGTTCGTGTTCCTCAATAAGATTGACATCTTTATGAGGTGAGATCAGAAACCCATACCTCCCAGGTTGTTTTCTTACTCTCTCCGACTTGCGCGGTTCTTGTGTATTTGAAGATTATTGGTATAGTTTCATCCTTGATGAACTATTTGTGTTCCATTAAGGAATCGGTGCCTGGAATAGTATTACTCCTATTTTCATCGAGTTTTACTTTCCTACCACTTACCACTGCATATCGGTATTCCTCTCAGGAAAATTGCATGGTGAGCAACAATTAAATTGTTCTCATGTGAGTTGTATAAGTACTATACTTTTGTTACCCTAGGATAACCCACAAATAGGCACTTATCCGATTTGGGTTCTAGTTTGGTATCATCCAAACATATGCCCAGCATTCCCAAATCACCAGGAATGAGAAAACCCGGTTTCTTTCCTGTTCATATCTAATATAAAGTCTGTCAAACAGATTTTTATAGAACCTTATTCAAAATAAGTTTTGCACTGATTAATGCGTATCCTTAGAAGGAAAATGGTAGCTCAGAGCGACTCATGATTAACCTTATTATGTCTAACAAAATTTGGTTTCTCTACTTGGACACACCGTCAAATTGACGTGTTCCGGGAGGAGTCCTCATTGAAAGAATACTATACTCTTTCAAGTATTTGAGAAACTTATTGCTTATATATTTTCCATCATGGTCTAATCATGATGTATTAATACTCTTGCTGATCTGTTTGTCTACTTCGTGTCGAAACTCTTTGAATTCATCAAAAGTTTCCGATATGTGTTTCACAAGAAACACATAACCATAGCGCGATGCCACATCCATAAAGGTTTTGAAGTATTCATATCCACCTCTAGCCTAGCTAGACATGGGCCCACTTACGTCACTATGAACGAGGGCTAACAGATCGGTGGCACTAGCACTTTTACCAAGTAAAAGGTGTTTTAGGCACTTTGCCCAATAAACTAGATTCGTAGACATTATTTGAATGATATCAAATCTATCCTAGTACCCACTCTTAGAAAGTGTGGATATACGAGTCTTGTTTGATGTGTCCCAGACAACAATGCCACAAATAAGTTGTTGGGTTTCTATTAGGTCCCAAGGATCAAATAAAGCAATGAAAATCATGTGAATACATTAAGAAGTATGGCAGAATCATACTTATATTGATCGGATTGGATGCATCGAAGAACAAATTTTTTTTTCTCCAAGGTTGATGCATTCGGCCATGTCATCCATTTGTCCTCCATGGAAGTCTTCAAGCTCCAAGCTTCAAATGTTGATTCCATGCTCATGAAATTAGTTCCCTATCACCTTAGGATGACCCTTTGTGTGCTAGCACCATGGAGATTTTGCCACAAAATCTCTTCTTTGTTCTTGATCCATTCTGCCAAGCCAAATGGGAGAGAAAGAAGTTTGCCATTCGGCCAAGGGAGAGAGATAAAGAAGAAAATGGCCCTTGGCCGATTCTTGTGAGGGGAGAGATAGAGTTTAATGTGTTTTTGGTTTTGTGTATCTAATACACAAATTGAAAAGTCAAATACCAAATATTAAAATAATGGTATATGTCAATCAAGCCATCAAAAGCCCTTTTAAACTTTCCAACCACTCACATCAATCATGAATAGTGACAAGCATCTCATCACTCAAAGTGATGTGACTATATCACAAGAATGACTAATGATGTGACGCTTGATGTGACTTACGGACCCCACTTTGATTCTAAATGCGAGTGGTCCCACAAACACTCCCGGGCTCGGGTTCGTTAATTCCAAATTAACGAATTTTTCGTTGCAACGTAATTAAATCAAATTTAATTAAATAATTATGCCAAGCAAAATTACTATTCACATCCCTAACGAATTAATTCTAAATTAACTCGTTTGCGCGAATTAAAATCTAATTTCAATTGCGCGTCGAAATCCAATTTCGTATAATATATCGAATATATTATTTTATCGATTAATTCCAAATTAATCGTATTCTCTCTTTAATAATATTTTATCCCAGATAAAATATCTTCGTAATTAATCCCATATTAATTTTCTCTCTCATCTAATTAATCCCAGATTAATAAAGTGCGAGTCATACGTCATCGGTGAATCTTCGGGAAGCGACCCACCCCGGATATATTGGCAGTAAATCCGGTCGTCGGACTATCCGAACACGTAAGTACCTAGTACTACATTTTTACCGATTTACAAGACATGGTTGGCTTCTAGCAAAGCATCATGCCTACCCAATTCTCCAGAAATATTCTTACTGGAATATGTGATCTATATCAGGCGTAGTATACGTAGTAGTACGTATTTCGATCCAGTATCATATGTCACGTTCAAGGCCTGGGGCTGGAAATGTGTCTGCCCCGTACGAAGCACATATTATCCCGATGACTGTAGTACATAAGAGAACTAGTTCCGTATCCTACGTGATCATCATCTCCACTATGACTGGAGTGATACTTCCATCTCGACATCACACCCAATACACTACGATTCTTAATATACCCAGAAGAGGCATACATAGAACCTGTTAAAGCCCTGGACGACTAAAACCAAAGTATATTGATTGCCGCAAGTATTAGCGGTGCAAGTCTCAGGTTAAGACCAAATACACCTACCCTGATTCGGACTTCCATAGACACATAGTCATACTACCAATGGAATTCCGAGGGGTCTATCCAGAGCGAAGCTGTTTCCCGTACCATCGGTAAACACAACCTCCTATTACACTTGCATGAGTATCATATACCCAAATATATAAGAACTATGCTGTTATGCTCCCATGACACGCACAAGTGCAATACTAGTCTATTCCGCATTATCGATGTCCAATCTCGATAATACTACGACTAGGGATATTTAATGATTAAAACTTCGGGGATTGATACTGTCTCATATCTTATCATTCCGGAACTAATCATATGGACCTTTCATCATTTATATATCTTGGTGATCTAATCACAAATGATAAAAGAGCAATTTCCTTTGTCACATAGTTAATTTGTACAACAACACCATGATCTGTATAAATAGTGATGCTATGGGTCATAACTGTCCAACAATATCCCACTTGGCACATAGCTAATCACTCAAGTGTCCTACACCCAAACTATATACGGTTCGCTCAAACTTCTACTGAGAAAAATGTTTTCGTCAGCGGATTTGCATGATTATCATCTGATGCGATTTATTCAATCATCACATCGCCACGATGTATGATCCGAACGAATTAGATGAATAATTGAAGTATATATCTGGATCATTGATGAGACCATTAATTTTTTAGCCTGCGATGTAGCCTAGCTCAGCTGCTAACAGAACTATATCTAATCTAATTAGATTATTATCAATCCAGAAGGCTTCTATTGCTGCCTCAGCTGCAGCAATAATCCACTTTTGTTGTTTATTCGGCAACAATATCTTGCTTGGAAGATTTCCAGCTCACTGTTCCGTTATTCAAACTTTATAGTACCGTTCTTACGACTTATAGTCGGTTTTATCAGTTTAGGAAACTTGCAATGGTGAACCTAGTTACTTCAAGTTCTCATTCTCCATAGTTTAAGACAACATCCTTAGTTCATCTAAGATACTAAAGGATGTTCTTAACATCAATCCAATGACTATCACTTGGATTGGCCTGATTGTGACTCCATATGCTCAAAGCGTATGAGACACCAGGTCGCGTACATTTATTTCAATGTACAAGTTCTCAGAGAGTATTAACAACTTTAAATCTATCCCAGTAGATCTTTATTTCTAGAATAAAGGTTTTTTTTCCCAAGAATTCTACGGAGAATTTTCTTGAAAGCCAAGCTTTCACCGATTGTATTATTGGAATATCATTTCCAGCAAATGATATATCATTATTTATTTAGGACATTCACTGTCAGTGCGCTCACGCTAACCTCCTTATATACACAAGAATCATTTTCATTTTGAATTAAATCATATACCATTATGATTACATCAAACGATAATTCAAAGAACTCAATGCTTGCTTTAATCCATCCATGGATCGAATTAACTTGGAAACCTTGTTTGCTTGTTTTGGTACGACAAAACTGTCAGGATGTTGTAAACATCCTCCCAAAGGTTTCCGTTAAGGAAAACGGTTTTGGCATTCAGCTGCCATATTTCATAAATGAAACATGCAACATAAGCAAGCATTATCCAAATGGATTTAACAATGGCAATAGGTAAAAGGTTTCGTCGTAATCTACACAATATTGATAACGATACCTTTTCGCTACAAGCCTAGCTTAATACGTTGGTATGTTGCCTTCCATGTATGTCTTCCTTGAAGACTTATGTAGTACCTATAGGCACAATGTCTTCCGGTACATCAACTAGTATCCAAACTTAGTTGGTTTACATGGAATCCATTTCGGATTTCATAGCACTTTGCCATAATAGGGAGTCGATACCTTGTATCACTTCCTCATACGTAGTCAATTCATATTCCTCAATAAGATAGACATCTTCATGAGGTGAGATCAGAAACCCATACCTTTCAAGTTATTTTCTGACTCTCTCTGACTTACGTGGTTCTCGTGTATTCGAAGATTATTGGTATAATTTCATCCTTGATGAACTATTTATGTTCCATTAACGAATCGGTGCCTGGAACAGTAATACTCCGATTTCATCGAGTTTTACTTTCCTCACACTTACCCCTGCATATAGGTATTCCTCTTAAGAAAAAACCGCATGGTGAGCAACAATTACATTGTTCTCTTGTGAGTTGTATAAGTGCTATACTTTGGTTTCCCTAGGATAACCCACAACTTAGGAACTTATCCGATTTGAGTTTTAGTTTGGTATCATCCAAACATATGCCTAGCATTCCCAAATCTTCAGGAATGAGAAAACCCGGTTTCTTTCCTGTTTATATCTAATATGAGGTCTGTCAAATAGATTCTATGGAACCTTATTCAAAATAAGTTTTGCACTGTTAATGCGTATCCTTTGAAGGAAATAGTAGTTCAGAGCGACTCATGATTAACCTTATCATGTCCAACAAAACTTGGTTTCTCTGTTCGGACACACCGTCAATTGATATGTTCCGGGAGGAGTCCTCATTGAAATAATACTATATTCTTTCAATTATTTGAGAAACTTATTGCTTAATTATTTTCATCATGGTCTAACCGTGATGTTTTAATACTTTAGCCGATCTATATGTCCACTTCGTGTTGAAACTTTTTGAATTCATCAAAAGTTTCCGATTCATGTTTCTTAAGAAACACATAACCATAATGCGATGCCACATCCGTAAAGGTCACGAAACATTCATATCCATATCTAGCCTAGTTAGACATGGGCCCACTTACGTTACTATAAACGAGGGCTAACAGATCGGTGGCACTTTCACTTTTACCAAGTAAAGGTGTTTTAGGCACTTTGCCTAATAGACTAGATTCGTAGACATTATTTGAATGGAATCAAATCTGTCCTAGTATCCACTCTTCGAAAGTGTGGATATACGAGTCTTGTTAATTGTGTCCCAGACAACAATGCCACAATTAAGTTTCAACAGATTTATTCAGTTTGAGCTATTTGTTTGTCATGTTATATGTTTGAGATTCATTTATATTCAAAATATAAATACTGTTATTCACATCTAATGTGTTTATCTCAATATCATCTTTATATAATAAAACACTTTAGTGTTCTAGAATATAAAGGTATACCCGTAACAGGTTAAACCCTGATATAATGATAATGTTTCTTGTCAAACTAGTTACATTGCAACAGTTTCCTAATTTAAGTACACACCCGAAGGGTAGTTCCTAAATTTAGGTATCTACAGTTAAAACATCAATTGTCGTCCTGTTTTCGACTCGCAGATAAATCTCAACTGAAGTCAGTATCCTGCTTATCAGCAGATTCTGCACAACAGTACATATTTATGTACCACATCCAGTATCTAAAATCCAATTTTAATACTAGTTGCGAACATCTTTATGACAAACATATTTGAAGTCGGAGCTTTGCACCGTCCTCAATTCCTTCATGTCTTTTGTCTTCCCAGAAGATTATAATGATTTTGCCTTTGCATCTTTTCCATACCCAGAAGCCTTTGGCCAAGCCTTGGCCTTCCAAAATGTCGAAGTGAGATGCGCTTTGCGCTTCTTGCCTTATTGCAAACTTTGGCTTTATCTCCTTGAGTATAGCCATTAACTCTCCAAGAGTTTACTATTGCAATTTGTAACTTCTAAGATCTAAGGATAGATCTATGAAGATCCTTCAATTTCATTATCATACTATAAGAATCTAATCCTTAGTTCTGATTAAGAAATTAAGGAGTCTATTTGGCAAGCTTAATGGATTAAGCACTAAGGTTATCATCACATGAATCTTCCAAAGATCATGCTCTACTATTTGCTTAACTCCAGGCTTAGGCCTAAGATGTTATTTTATCAAATAAAGTAACTTCTTAGTTTTCAGGACTATCCTGAAATTTTATTCCCAATTTGAAAATTAAAGTCGTTTAAATACATTTTCACTCAGGATTATGTTTTAAACACTAACTTTCAATTACCTTGATTCTAATAGTCCAACTATTTAATCAACGATTTTAGGTACTATTTATTATAATGATTACTATAGTCTAACTATATAATCAACTATAATTTAATTGTTTAAATTCAATTATATTGATTACTATAATTCAATTATAAAATCAACTATTAACTGAAATAATTTGAATACAGTCCAACTGTTTATTAAAACAACGATTAATTATTAGTCCAACTAATATATTAATTTATTTGACGAAAAATTTGTAATGAGCGCGTATGGCAAGTAACTAAACGAATATTGCAAATTTTATACTTGCCTCCCACTATTTTTCGGCGAGCCTCTAACCCTCTGTTGAGTACTCGGGAAACCGTGTTTCCTAGTGGGCTAGGATCCCGTTAAATAACATACAATCTTGACTTTGGCCAACAAATTGTAAGATAATTAACTAGGTAGATCTCTAAGATCAATTGGATCCCATCCAATTCCTAGATCCAGTAGGTAGACATCCAAGTCCGAAACATATATATTATATATGCCAATATATCCAATATATTGCCTAACCTTTTTCCTCTGAATCAACTAAACCTTGGCTTTGGAACAACAAACTTAGTGATCCCAGTTAAGCGGAACCCATTGACCATGGAAAGCTTCGTAATCGATGTCGATGGACAAGAAGTGATCTTGACTTTGGCCAACAAATCACAACTTGGACAAGACACCGATATGGAACAAAGCCTTCATGATTCAAACACATCCTTGACGGACAAAGGTCTTGACTTTGGCAAACAAACCAATGCCAATCTCGAATCTTGAGTAAGAATCACTCAATGGAAGGAAAAACGTTTAATATGATGTTGAGGGTTTTTCGCGTGCAATTAGCAACCAATTAATTTTCTTTGTTAAGGTCTCATCATCATACACCCTTAAGCATGCATTCTAAACACATAATAAGGCGCATATAGATAAATATAATAATGATATGCGGATGGATACTTAACACATTGTTCCTAGAACAAATCTCTCCATTTCCTCTCTCCCGCTAGCACAATTCTTATCTATACCCAATTACATAACACTTCTAAAGAAACATCATATATTTAGAGGGGAATAGGTGAGAAGAGAAATACAAAGAATAAGGAGGTAATAGGCTGGACATGCAGGTCCAATTTAATAAATTCTAAATTTATTACAATAATTTCCAAAATTGCCCCACCCATCTAATATCCATCCGATATACATTATCCATACATCGCAACCATGTATTCACACAAGTATGTTATCAATCAATCTAATCCAATTAATTAATCTGAATATTAATGACCATCCAATGTTCAAACAACGATTTGATTTTGCGCGAGTCAAACTCGTATTACGAATAAGTACTCAAAGTACGAATTCTTGAATTAAATTAAACTACAACATTAAATCCAATTTAATTTGCATTTAATACTAATTCATTTATTTAATTCTAAATTAAATATTACACTTTATTAACGAACCTTTACGACTTAGATTCTAAATCTAATCGTTACGGGTCTCAAAGCCCGATTTACATCCAATGTCAATTTAATTTAAAGTTCAATGGGCTTTTAATTGATTTATAAGTCATGGACGTTTGGTCAATATGGGTCAAACCCAAATACCAAAGCCCATTTAAGGAATCACCCTTATTTGCCAAGAAACTAATTTAGGCCGATTAGGCCCAATTATTATTAAAGGTCCATTTAAGTCATAATTGGAATTTATGGAAATGGTTTTGGGCCCAATTGGATCCAACCAATTTAGCCTAAACCTAACTTTGGTACAACCAAACCCATTAAGCCCAATTACAACTTTTCAAGCCCAATTTCCAAAATAGGCACAATTAATTAAATTACCAAATTCCAAATTTCATAACTTAATTAACTAAAGTGTATGCCATAATTAATTACCCAAATTAACATTTCCAAAACATAAATTTGTACAATTAATTATGCTCATTATCATCAATTCATGTCCAACACAATTGAATCAAAAATCAAGTCATTTCATGCTTCTATGTTCACGGCAATTTGGGGTTTTTGATGTCCGATTCCGATTTCAATCCAATTGAATCCTAAATCAACATTTCCCAAGTCATTTCAAATCATCCAATAAATCAAACAACAAAAATCACCATGACATCTAGGGTTCATCCAATTCGGTCAAGCCTAAGATTTTGGCAAAAATTGATCCAATCAGCTTTTCATGAAATTGATCATATCCAACTTCAATTAAACATCATTCCAGCATACTCAATCAAACAATTTCAACAAATCATGCTCAAATTAATTTTACCCAATTTTAACCCTAAATCAATTTTCATGCTCAATTAGGCTTTATTACTATTGTTGGGTTTCTATTAGGTCCCAAGGATCAAATCAAGCAATGAAAATAATGTGAATACATCAAGAAGTATGGTGGAATCATACTTACATTGATCGGATTGGATGCATCGAAGAACAAAAACTTTTTTCTCCAAGGTTGATGCATTCGGCCATGTCATCCATTTGTCCTCCATGGAAGTCTTCAAGCTCCAAGCTTCAAATGTTGATTCCATGCTCATGAAATTAGTTCCATATCACCTTAGGATGACCCTTTGTGTGCTAGAACCATGGAGATTTTGCCACAAAATCTCTTCTTTGTTCTTGATCCATTCGGCCAAGCCAAATGGGAGAGAAAGAAGTTTGCCATTCGGCCAAGGGAGAGAGATAAAGAAGAAAATGGCCCTTGGCCGATTCTTGTGAGGGGAGAGAGAGAGTTTAATGTGTTTTTGGTTTTGTGTATCTAATACACAAATTGAAAAGTCAAATACCAAATATTAAAATAATGGTATATGTCAATCAAGCCATCAAAAGCCCTTTTAAACTTTCCAACCACTTACATCAATCATGAGTAATGACAAGCATCTCATCACTCAAAGTGATGTGACTTATATCACAAGAGTGGCTAATGATGTGACGCTTGATATGACTTGCGGACCCCACTTTGATAACATAATAAGGCATGGACTTTTGGTCAATATGGGTCAAACCCAAAAACCAAAGCCCATTTAAGGAATCACCCTTATTAGCCAAGAAACCAATTTAGGCCCATTAGGCCCAATTAAAATTAAAGGTCCATTTAGTTATATTTGGACTTTATGGATATGGCTTTGGGACCTATTGGATCCAACCAATTAGCCTAAACCAAACTTGGCCTAACCAAGCCCATTAAGCCCAAATACAACTTTACAAGCCCAATTCCAAATTTGGCCCAATTAATTAAATTACAAAATTCCAAATTTCACAATTAAATTAATTAAAGTGTATAGCCAAAATTAATTAACTAAATTAACATTTCCAAAACACTAATTTACTCAATTAATTATGCTTATCATCATCAACTTATGTCCAACACAATTGAATCAAAAAATCAATCATTTTCCATGCTTATAAGCTCACGGCAATTTAGGGTTTTTCATGTCCGATTCCGAATTCAATCCAATTAAATCCTACATCAACATTTCCCAAATGATTTCAACTCATCCAATGATCAAAATCATAAATCACCATGACTTAGGGCAACACTCAACTTTCGGCCAAGCCTCAAATTTGGGGAAAAATTGATCCAATCCAATTTTCATCAAATTGATCATGTATAACACCATGTTATCATCATTCAAGCATATATCAACAATCAATTTCATCAAAACATGCTCAAATCATTTTTACCCAATTTTACCCTAATTCCAATTTCATGCTTAAACAAGGCTCAAGATACCATTGTTGGGTTTCTAGGTTAGTCCCAATATCATTAAGCATAGAAATCATATGAATACTCATAAGAAGTATGGCGGAATCATACTTACAATGATCGGCTTTTGCGATGCGAGGAACAAAAAAAATTCTTCAAGCTTTTCCTCCATGAAGCTCACGGTTTTGACCTCTATTTTTGTGCTCCATTTTGAATCTTCAAGCTCCAAGCTTTGGGTAAGGATTCCATGCCCATGGGTGGGTTTCCCTATCACCTTTGGATGACTCCTAATGTGTGCTAGCACCTTGGAAATTTTGCCACAAATTTTCCTAAAGCTTCTACACCTCTCGTCATTGAAGAAAAATGGAGAAGAAAGAAAATTGGCCCAAGGTCGAATGGTAGGGAGAGAGAGAGGAGAAGTTGTGTTGGTTAATTGATTTCTAAAATCAAATAAAATGATATACCAAAATTTTGTAAATGCCTTTCAAAAAGTCAACAAAATTTGGAGCCAAAATGGCAATAAATGCCTTCCAACAACTCACATCACTCATGAATAGTGACTGGTTGTCAATCACTCAAAGTGACAAGAAATCCATCACATGAATGACTAAAGATGTGACGCTTGATGTGACTTGTGGGCCGCATTTGAATTCAAAATACGAGTGGGCCCGCAAACACTCCCAGGCCCGGGTTCACTAATTCCGAATTAACGAATTTTTCGTTGCGACGTAATTAAATCAAATTTAATTAAATAATTATGCCTAGCAAAATTACTATTCACATCGCTAACGAATTAATTCTAAATTAACTCGTTCGTCCGAATTAAAATCTAATTTTAATTCCGCGACAAAATCCAATTTCGTATAATATATTGAATATATTATTTTATCGATTAATTCCAAATTAATCGTTCTCTCTCTTTAAATAATATTTTATCCCAGATAAAATATCTCCGTAATTAATCCTAGATTAATTTTCTCTCTTATAATTAATCCCAGATTAATAAAGTGCGAGTCATACATCATCGGTGAATCTTCGGGAAGCGACCCATGAGATCCCCAAATATGTTGGCAGTAAATCCGGTCGTCGGACTATCCGAACACGTACGTACCTAATACTACATTTTTACCGATTTACAAGACATGGTTGGCTTCTAGCAAAGTACCGTGCCTACCCAATTCTCCAGAAATATTCTTAAAGGAATATATGATCTTTATCAGACGTAGTATACATAGTATTGCGTATTTCGATCCAGCATCGGATGTCACGTGCAAGGCCTGGGGCTGGAATTGTATCTGCCCCGTATGAAGCACATATCGGATCTCTGGTAACTAGTCTCTATAATTGGATAATCATGACCTAGTCATATTATCCCGATGACTGCAGTACATAAGAGCACCAGTTCCGTATCCTACGTGATCATCATCTCCACTATGACTGGAGTGATACTTCTGTCTTGACATCACACCCAATACACTACGATTCTCAATATACCCAGAAGAGGCGTACACAGAACCTGTTAAAGCCATGGACGACCAAAACCAAAGTATATTGATTGTCGCAAGTATTAGCGGTGCAAGTCTCAGGTTAAGACCAAATACACCTACCCTAATTCGGACTTCCATAGACACATAGTCATACTACCAATGGAATTCCGAGGAGTCTATCTAGAGAGAAGCTGTTTCCGTACCATCGGTAAACACAACCTCCTATTGCACTTGCATGAGTATCCTATACCCAAATATATGAGAACTATGTTGTTATGCTCCCACAACGCGCACAAGTGTAATACTAGTCTATTCTGCATTATCGATGTCTAATCTCGATAATACTACGACTAGGGATATTTAATGATTAAACCTTCTTGGATTGATACTGTCTCATATCATCTCAATCCAGAACTAATCATAAGGACCTTTCATCATTTATATATCTTGGTAATCTAATTACAAATGATAAAAGAGCAATTTCCTTTGTCACATAGTTAATTTGTACAACAACACCATGATCTGTACAAATAGTGATGCTATGGGTCATAATTGTCCAACACCGTGTTCCATTTTTGGAGTGCTATTTTCGGCGTCTAAAGTGATAGTGGTCCATTTCCGAACCGTGCTCCATTTTCGGAGTGCCATTTTCGGCGTGATATGATATTGGTTCATTTTTGAGCCGTTACTATGAGATGGTCCATTTCCGAACCGTTACTGATATGATGGTGGATTTATGAACCGTTACTGATGAGGGTCTTGTTCCCGAATTGAGATGAGGGTCTTGTTTCCTATTGTAGGTCTTGTTCCCGATTGTGGGTCTTATTCCCAAATTGAGTTGCGGGTCTTGTTCCCGATTGTGGGTCTTGTTCCTAAATTGTGTTGCGGGTCTTGTTCCTGATTGTGGGTATTGTTCCCAAATTGAATTGCGGGTCTTGTTCTCGATTGTGGGTCTTGTTCCCGATTGTGGGTCTTGTTCCCAAATTGAATTGTGGGTCTTGTTCCCAAATTGAATTGCGGGTCTTGTTCCCGATTGTGGGTCTTGTTCCCAAATTGAATTACGGTTCTTGTTCCTGATTGTGGGTCTTGTTCTCAAATTGAATTGCGGGTCTTGTTCCCGAACTGTGTTGAATGTGGGCTTTATTCCCGAACTGTGTGGAGAGTGGGCTTTGTTCCCGAGCTGTGTTAAGAGTGGGCTTTATTCCCCTGGGCTTTATTCCCGAACTGTGTTGAAATAGGGCTTTATTCTCGAACTGTGTAGAGAGTGGGCTTTGTTCCCAAACTGTGTTGAAATAGGGCTTTATCCCCATGGGCTTTATTCCCGAACTGTGTTGAAATAGGGCTTTATTCCCGAACTCTGTAGAGAGTGGGCTTTGTTCCCGAACTATGTTGAAATAGGATTTTATTCCTCTGGGCTTTATTCTCGAACTGTGTTGAGAGTGGGCTTTGCTCCCTGGGCTTTATTCCCGAACTATGTAGAGAGTGGGCTTTGTTCCCGAACTGTGTTGAGAGTGGGCTTTGTTCCCGAGTTGTACTGAATGTGGGCTTTGTTCCCTGGGCTTTATTCCCGAACTATGTAGAGAGTGGGCTTTTTTCCTGAACTGTGTTGAAATAGGGCTTTATTCCCCTGGGCTTTGTTCCCGAACTTGTGTTGACTGTGGGCTTTGTTCCCGAACTATACTGAATGTGGGCTTTGTTCCCTGGGCTTTATTCCCGAGCTTGTGTTGACTGTGGTCTTTATTCTTGAACTGAATTAGTTGTGGGCTTTGTTCCCGAACTGTTGATTGTGGGCTTTATTCCCTAGGCTTTGTTCCCGAACTTGTGTTGATTGTGGGCTTTATTCCCGAACTGAATTGATTGTGAGCTTTGTTCCCGAACTGTTGATTGTGGGCTTTATTCCCTGGGATTTATTCCCGAACTTTGTTGAGAGAGGGCTTTATTCCTGAACCGTGTTGAGAGTGGGCTTTGTTCCCCGGGCTTTGTTCCCGAACCTGTGTTGAGTGTGGGCTGTGGGCTTTATTCCCTGGGCTTTATTCCTGATGCTGATTGTATTTGCCGATTTTTCATTTTCTTCAAAACCTGCAAACAAAAACAACAAATGCGTGTATGTGACGTGTATGCATGTATGCATTGATGTATTTCATATTCTGATGGGTTAGGCTTTCCTTGTGCTCCTTGGTGCCATTCGCCTATAAATGTCTCTGGTCGCCCCTTGGGCCTGTTTATAATTTCCTTCTGCTGGTTCTTTTCGGGTGATTTTTCAGTTCTCTTTGGTCTCATGATATAAGATCTTGTTATATCCCTTATTCGCGGGGTATTAGACTGGTCGCCCCCAGTCTTGGCTTAGCTTTCTGCCCTTTGCTACTTGCACTAGGTCAAAGTAGATCACATGCGATGTGACGTTCCATACCAACATACTATACTTTCTCTTACGAAATAGTCTCAATAGTTATATATATTATCGTCCTCAAAGGGTGCCCAGTGTCAAAACCAGAGAACCTTCAAAACATTCAACGCAACTCAAATCCAAGTTTTTGAATAAATAATCTAAGCCAGACTCAAAGTGTGTGTATGCAAAGGTTCATTTGCAGATTCATCCCCAGGTAAGCCAACTCAATGGTTTCGTCAAAAAAAATGGGATCAATGGGTCAAACCAACCTAGATGTCTCAATTATGCCTGCAGTTGCTTTTCTATGCTCAATGTGGTATGGTTTTCTTTCTTTTTTGTCTCTTTCTTTTTTTTCTTTTCTTTTTGAACTTCTTTTTTTCTTTTTTTTTTCCAACACACCTACCCTTTAAGGTAGCATTTATCCTCATGGTGGTCCTAATACTCGCTCATGGGTAGCTTCACGCTTATCGGTTATAGGTGGTTCAATTCTTTTCTTTAGAGACTTTTCTTTCATTTTCAACCATACCACACATCATAACATAAGCAAATCAAGATAGACATATAAGCAAATGGTCATTCACCGACCTACAATTTCTTCAACTAGTCACCTTGCCAACTACTCAAGTTTTCACGGCTAAGAACCTATAGTGAAATGCTTACGAGTCTAACATAGATCAATTACTCAAAGCATCAGATAAAATTACATCAAGAGTTTATCGTTTCTAAGATTTCACCCTAAAGCAATCAATTTCATCATCGGACTTATGTCTAACTATCAATGACTAAAAACAAATAATTTTTCTTTTCTCTTTTTTTTTTCTTTTCTTTCCCTTTTTTTTTTCTGAAGGCCCCCAATGGTCTTTCTATCATTGCCATAAAGTTTTATGTTTCTCGGCTTCCCTTTCCCGATATCCATATTTGTTAAACTCTTTTTGACAATTCTTTCTTTCTTCTCTAACCCAACGGATATCTATGATGGCTTTTAAGACACAAGGTTAACATGATGCGTGTATGCATGATATGCATGAGATGCGTGCGATGTATGGAATATATAAGTCGGCCCATTATCATTTTGAAGCATTCAATCATACTATTGCGCTGTGCAAACTTGTCCCAGTTGAAAAAGGCCCAACAGGTTTATACTTTTGCGATAACATGGCTAAACACGGTTAACTAAAACAAAAATCACAAACATTACAAGGCATTATTTCGGGGCCGATTCTCTATCCCCAGTGGAGTCGCCAGACTGTAGGACACAGAAATCTGCGACGCTGTTCTAGGCTCGCGGCCCGGTTGGGAGTACGGAGTAGCCCACGAGGGAACTAAATCAGAGAAATAAAATGGAGTGTCCACCCAGTGTGAACTGGGAAAAATGATTTAAGGCCGCACTCACCCCTCATAAGGGAAGACCTCAAACAGTTGGGTTCGGAATGGTCCCTTACTTATGCCACTTGTAACGGACGAATTTATGCGATAATATAACCCAATCTACACAACATACATACGCCAGAATAACCTATATCTAAGTTTACATATAACCTATATCTAAGTTTGCATGCATAAAAGTAGAACTTATATCTAAGTTTTCATGCTTAAAAGTAAATCGACATAACGACAAGCACACAATCTCATGAACATATTAAATAAGTAAATGCGGAATAATAAAAGGCTAATAATGCGAAATAAATACAGGACAATAAATATGTGGCCAAAGAACTCGGCCATTTTCAATATAGGACTTGGCATACCCGGTTAGACGTATTCCACGTCCAACCAAGCATGCCGTTTCCAGGACGATAAAATAAAATATAACAAAGGGTGCCCTCAGGTCTTACCTTTTAAGTCGCTTCTCGGGAGTGTGTAATGCGGCCTTCGGAAGGGTTAATGTTCCGTAATCTTTTCTGGTTCACTGGTTCAATGTTTTCCTTCGTTGCTTTACCATTTTGGGCTGCTGTTTTCTCTATTTTTACTGCTGTTTGGTTGCTATTTTCGCTGCTGTTTGGTTGTATTTTTGGACTATTTTCTGGGGTATTTTGGGGACTGTATTTGGGTTATTTTATGGACTATGTGTGCGTGTAGGTCTGTGTGTGTAGGGCTGTGTATGCGTGACTTGGTTAGTGTATTGGGCTGTGTGTGCGTGAGTGAATGGCAGTGTGTGCGTGGAGGGCTGGTGGTAAGTGAGCGAAGGGGCTGTTTCAATGTGTGCATGGGCTGTTGAAGGCTTCACGTGGTCGATGTGGGATTGAGAGGTGAGGATGATGATGAGAGTGGTGAAGGGTGTTTGTTACGTGAAGGGTTGTTGATCTCATTTGTTGTGGCTCTTTGTGCGCTAATAAGAAGGATGCTACTGAAAATGAATGATTTTTGTGAGTGTGGGCTGAACGTTCAATGTGTGGTGTGTGAGTGTGCCGAGAAAGACTTTAGGGTTAGGGTTCTTTGACGTGAGCTTATGGCTAAGTGTAGGGCTGCATGGTAGTGTCTATAGGGTTTGTGTGTTTTTGTTACCGTGGGGGTTTTGTTTATGAGTTTAGGGTTTGCTGCATGAGAGGTTAGTTGGTGGCTTGGCTTGTGTACGTGAGTAAGGGGCTGGATGCGTGATTAGGGTTCTTTCATGTGTTTGTTTGTTTTGAGAGAAGCGTGAGGTCGTGAGTGTCTTGGTGAGGGCTGCTGAGAGAGAGGAGAGATGAGAGAGGTGAGTCATGATTAGAGATGTGAAAGGTGTTTGCTGTTTAGGGTTAAGTTGCCGTGAGTTTTTGCTTTGTGAGGCTAGGGATTCCATGGTTGGGTTTATGCTTCTTTTTATAGGCAATGGTTGGGGGTTGTCCTTATGCGAATAGGGAAGGAATATTGTGTAATTATGGGGGATATTTAGTTTGTGTATCATAAGGAAAAGATCTTTTTAATTTAGAAAGGTAATTTGATTTAATTTGATTTGATTTTATTTAGTTTAGGAATGTGATTTAATTTAATCAGGAAGGTGATTTATGAGATTTGATTTAGTTTAGTAATGTGATTTAATTTAATTAGGAAGGTGATTTATGAGATTTGGTTTGATTCTTTTAATTTGGGAAGGTGATTTGATTTGATTCTTTTAATTTGGGAAGGTGATTTATTAGAATTTCAACATGTGTTTAATGTGTGGATTTATTATTTTGGAGGGATTATGGGCATGTGGTTGGTTATTTTGGTGGGCTTGGTGTGTGTTGCAGGGGTTTTGGGCCAAGGATGTGTGGCTTGCGGGGGTTTTGGGCTAAGGATGAATTTTAAAACAGAGGTCCAACGAGCGAACCCACAGCTAAGCAAACGAATTTAGTCCAACAATATATCAATTTCTGACTTTTCCCTTCCGACGTCCGTTTCCCGCGACTTCCAGAGGTAGTGTCTCCTTGTGAGACTCATCATCGGGACTTATATGCAAAAATACAATGCCTACAATTAGGCAAAGTGCTTTAAACACCTTTTACTTGGTAAAAGTACAAGTGCCACCGATCTATTAGTCCTCGTTCATGGTGACGTAAGTGGGCCCATATCTAGCTAGGCTAGGAGTTGATATAAATACTTCATAACCTTTACGGATGTTGCATCGCGTTATGGTTATGTGTTTCTTATGAAACACAAGTCAGAAACTTATGAGTAATTCAAAGAGTTTCGACACGAAGTATAAAAACAGACCTGGAAAGTATTAGAACATTACAGTCAGACCGTGATGGACAGTACTTAAACATATGAGTCGCTATGAACTACCGATTTCCTTCTAGGGATACGCATTAAACAGCGCAATACTTATTTTGAATAAGGTTCCTTCAAAAGTCTATTGAACATACTCTATATTAGATATGAACAGGAAAGAAACCAGGTTTCTCATTCCTGAAGATTTGGGAATGTTGGGCATACGTTTGGATGATACCAAACTAGAACCCAAATAGGATAAGTGCTTATTTGTAGGTTGTCATAGGGAAACCAAAGTATAGTACTTATACAACTCATAAGAGAACAATGTAATTGTTGCTCTCCATGCGGTTTTCCTAAGAGGAACTCCGATATACAGTGGTAAGTGGGAAGAAAGTAAAACTCGATGAAATCGGAGTAATACTGTTCCAGGCACTGCTCCTTTACGGAACACAAACAGTTCATCAGGGATGAAACTGTACCACAATCTTCGAATACACAAGAACCACGTAGGTTGGAAAGAGTCAGAAAACAACCTAGGAGGTATGGGTTTCTGATCTCACATCATATAGATATAAATCTTATTGAGGAATATGAACCAACTACGTATGAGGAAGTGATATAAGGTATTGACTCCGTTTTATGGCAAAGTGCCATGAAGTCCGTAATGGATTCCATGTATATCAACCAAGTTTGGATACTGGTTGATGTACCAGAAGGCATTGTCCCTATTAGTACTATATAAGTCTTCAAGGAAGACATACATGGATGGCAACATGAAATGTACACAGCTAGGCTTGTACAAAAAAGGGTATCATCAAAGACATAGTGTCGACTACGACGAAACTTTTTCACATGTTGCCATGATTAAATCCATTTGGATAATGCGTGCTAATGCTGCATATTTCATTTATGAACTATGACAGCCGGATGCCAAAACCACTTTCCTTAACAGAAACCTTTTGGAGGATGTTTGTATGCAACATCCTGACGCTTTTGTTGTGCCAAAACATGCAAACAAGGTTTGCAAGTTAAATCGATTCATTTATGGATTGAAGCAAGCATTGCGTTCTCGGAACCAGCATTTTGATGTAATCATAATGATATATGATTTAATTCAAAACGATTCTTGTGTGTATAAGAAGATTAGTGGGAGCGCATTGATAATGAATGTCCTATAAGTTGATGATGTATTGCTTCTTAGCAATAACATTCCCATACTAAAATCGGTGAAAGCTTGGTTTTCATTAAAATTCTCCATGGAATACCTCGGAGAAGCAGGCTTTAATATAGGAATAAAGATCTACTGGGATAGATCTAGAAAGCTGTTGACACTCTCTCAGTGTTCGTACGTTCTGATATGTATGTGACCTGATGTCTCATATGCTTTGAGCATATGTTGACGCTATAAGGCCAATCCAGGTGATGGTCACTGGATTGACGTAAGGAACATCCTTGAGTATCTTGGATGAACCAAGGATGCTTTTTGAGAATATTAGGAAAAAAGAACTTGAGGTAACTAGGTTCACCGCTGCAAGTTTCCAAACCGATAACAACGACTGTAAGTCGCAATATGGGTACTATATAGTTTGAATAATAGAACAATGAGCTGGAAATCTTCCAAGCAAGATACTGTTGTCGAATAAATAACAAAAGTGGAACATTACTGCAGCTGAGGCAGCAAAAGAAGCATTTTGGATCTATATAATCCTAATTGGATTAGGAGTAGTTCTGTTAGCAGCTGAACTAGGCTACAACAAAGGCTAAAGAACCACGGTCTCACCAATGATCCAAGTATGTACTTCAAATAGTTTCATCTGATTCGTAAGATCATACATCGTGGCGATGTGATGATCGAATAAATCACATCAGATGATAACCTTGTAAATCCACTGACGAAAGCCATTTCTCAGCAGAAGTTTGAGCGACCTGTACATAGTTCAAGTGTAGGACACTTGAGTGATTGGTTATAGGCCAAGTGGGAGATTGTTGGATAATTATGACCCATAGCATCACTATTTGTACAGAACATGGTGTTATTGTACAAATTAACTATGTGACAAAAGCAAATTGCTCTTTTATCATTTGTAATTGGATTACTCGGATATATAAATGATAAAAGTCCTTATGATTAGTTCCGGATTAATAAGATATGAGACAGTATTAATCCACAAAGGTTTAATCATTAAATATCCCTAGTCGTAGTATTATCGAGACTGGGCATCGATAATGCGGAATAGGCTAGTATTACACTTGTGCGTGTTAAGGAAGCGTAACAGCATAGTTCTCATATATTTGGGTATTGGATACTCATGCAAGTGTAATTGGAGGTTCTGTTTACCGATGGTACGGAAACAGCTTCGCTCTGGATAGACCCATCGGAATCCCATTGGTAGTATGACTATGTGTCTATGGGAATCTGAATCAGGGTAGGTGTATTTGGTCTTAACCTGAGACTTGTATCTCTAATACTTGCGACAATCAATATACTTTGGTTTTGGTCGTCCGGGGCTTTAACAGGTTCTGTGTACGCCTCTTCTAGGTATACTGAGAATTGTAGTGTATTGGGTGTGATGTCAAGATGGAAGTATCACTTCAGTCATATGGAGATGATGATCACAAAGGGATACATAACTGGTACTCTAAGTGCTATAGCCATCGGGGAAGTATGACTGGGTCATGACTTTCCGATCATAAAGAGACTAGTTGCTAGTGATCCGGTATATGCTTCGTACGGGGCAGACACAACTCCAGCCTCAAGCCTAGCATGTGAGATCCGATACTGGATCGTAATGTGCAATACTACGTATACTACGCCTGACAAAGATCATGTATTTCGTAGAAGAATATTTCTGGAGAATTGGGTAGGCACGGTGCTTTGCTAGAAGCTAACCATGTCTTGTAAATCGGTAAGAATGTGGTACCGGGTACGTACGTATTCGGATAGTCCGATAACCGTATTTACTGCCAACATATCTAGGGATCTCTTGGGTCGCATCCCAAAGATTCACCGATGATATTTGACTCGAACAGAAAATTAATCTGGGATTAATTATAAGAGAGAAAATTAATCTGGGATTAATTATCAAGAGAGAAAATTAATCTGGGGATTAATTACGGCATGAATTAACCTAGGATTAATTATCAGAGAAAGAATTAATCTGGGATTAATTGCGTCGAGAATTTATCTAGGATTAAATTCGTCGAGAGGAGAGAACGCGATTAATTTTGAATTAATCGGCAAAGTAAATTTAATGGTGAAATTGGATTTTACTATTTATTTTATTTAATTGGGCTAAAATAATATATTAGATATATTAATCAAAATTAGATTTCAATGCGGAATTAAAATTGGATTTTAATTCGTGCGAACGAATTAATTTAGAATTAATTCGTAAGCGACTTTCGTAATAATTTTGCTAGGCATTATTATTTAATTAAATTGTATTTAATTATGTTGTGACGGAAAAAAATTTTAATCGGATTAAACGAATTCGAGCCCAAAGTGTGTTGTGTAAGTAATTTGAATTTTGAATTTAATGTGGTGAGACTCACTCACTTACATCAACTAGTCATTTGTTGATGGAAGTTGTTGGGATAATAAATTGGATTTTATCAACCCATCTCACCCACCAACAAAAGATATACAATTAATGAATTATTGGATATATTCAATTATTGTCTCTCTCTCTTCACACCTTTTGGTCGTGTGGCCATTAAAACTCTGCTTCTTTATGGTTAGGCCAAAAATAAAAATGGCTCTCTGATTTTGAAAAATAAATGAATTGGCTTCTTTCAATAGAAAAACCAAGGTCACTGACTTTATTCATTTTTGGCCGAAAAGTAAAAAGCCATTGGCTTCTCTCTGACTTGGCAGAAAATGGCCTTTTCCTTTTGAAGCATTGTTCGTTTGGCCTTTGATATAATTTTTGGCCGAAATGGCCTTTTGCTTTTGAAGCATGGCCGAAAGGCCTTTGGTGATTTAGGCCGATTGGCCTCTGATCTCCACATGGCCGATTGATTCCCTCTCTCTCTCTCGGGCAAATTTGAATGCTTCAACATCCATGGAATTTTTGAAATCCTAAATCCGATCAATGTAAGTATTCCGCAACTTTCTTGATTAATTCACACAATAATCACGCTTAGATATCCCGTGGCATGTCTAGGACACTAACACCCATAAGTGTCGGGTGGTCGGTTCGGTCAAAAATGTGTTTTGCGTCATTTTGCGGAAAAACGGTTTTTGGAAAAGTTGCGCGATATTTCAACCTTATTTATGTTGATATTTGATATTGAATAAATAGGTTTAGTTGAAATATGAGTAAATTATTCATATTAGATATTGAATAATTTATTCGGTAATTTGAAAATATTTTAAATTACGATTTCGCCTGAACCGCGCTTCCGCTGCGCCTATCGCCCGAAATCCCAACAAAATTGGTATCACAGCAGGTATGATGCTTTATCCAAAACATTATTCATGCTTGATATTTGATATTTAATCCAATTTTAATGTCGCACATGCATGTAATCTAGATATGTTTCTTTATTTTACGGTTCTACGTTAACGGAAAATATAACAAAAATTTAATGGTTAAATTGTGTTATGTTTTCTAAGGTAGAATTGAATTATTTAGAAAATGTTTTAGATTAAAATTCTGCATTTGATGTAGAGTATAGCTTCCCGAGGAAAATCCCCGTTTAAATAAGGCTGTAAAGTAACGTGTATTGGATACATGTTTCTTGGTCCGTCTTGTCTGTACGGTTTATGGGTATCTTTCTATAACTGCATTCGAGATCGTGAAAGCTGTGAGGGTGTACGTTGTAGAATTATTATCCATATCGGTTGTATATTGATACTGGACAAATTCAAGTGAAAGTGGAAAATCATGAACATGCAAAAGCCGTCAGGACTACATCGGTAGCTTGAGTTTGTCATTGACAAGTGTAGTCTTGATACGCATCCTTGTGACCGTGCCAAAGTTGTCACAATGAGAAACGGTCAGGACCAAAATCAGGAATGACTGGTGAGTGATTGGTAAAGAGTTGTCTACCTAATGAATATACGTAGGCGAGATCGTGCCAAAGCTGTGAGTCAAAAATATTCATGGGATCCTACTCTCACTATGGAATTCAATTTAATTATTGAATTCCCTTTGTCCGTTGGGGATTACGGTATTACGTAAAGTAGTGGGAGACACCACAGAGTTTAAAATCCATAACTTAAGCAGTGTGTAATATTTTGGAAAATACTGCTTTCGTTTTCCTTTATTCTATATTGTTTATAGATTTATACTTCTAATCCACTGCATGCTTATTACTTGAATATGTTTTCTGACTTTACTTATGGTTGCGTAGTTCTAGAATAGGTTCTAGAAAAACAGTAGACTTAGATATTGTTAGATTAGTTCAAACCATCGGGAACTGTTGTTCCGATTTCCTTGTAAATCAAGATGGTTTGTGACTTAGTTACTAAGTCACGATAGGTAATCTAAATGGATATCTGGTTTGGGATATATTTTTCTAGTGAGAATAGTTTCTTATGCAGTAAGGATTGACTTAAATCAGTTCATGTCTCGAGATTCTTGACTGGCATTAAGAAAACCCATTTAGTAATTGTTTATCTTATAATGACATTTCTTGGCTTTAGTGACTTTTAGAAGTCACGTGTCTGACACAGTTTGCTAATCAATTATTCGCAATTATTGTGAATAATTGAACGTAAATTATAAAGCTTAAGAAATGAGATGTGTATAGTTGTGTATAGAGAATATTGATTCTCAGAATACGACAACTATATGTATTGGATACCAGATCTCCCGTCTAGTTATTTAAAATAATGTTTAATAACTGTTTTGATATTTGATATTAGAACTTGTAACTATTGGATAGTTACTTGTTCTATATAAACAGTTGTTACATATTTTAAGATGACTAGTAGTTTCATTAATGAAAAGATAAACATTAAGAAATATTCGGTAAAATAAATAACTTAGAACTGTGCTTTATGAGATTTTATCATAGAAGCATTAGATGTTTGTTCCTTATGGTAAATGATGGTCTGATACGAGTTCACACCACATATCCTTATCTATTTAATAAATATTATATTCAGGATGTGATTAAATCTCATTTAACCGATGATCGTCATTGGACCACAGATTTATTAAACTAATACTTTGGAAGTATGTAGTTTAATGAATTAGAAATTGCCTTAGATGATTTTCTTTACTTCGTAACTTAGTTAATGATTTGTCATGACTTAGTTACGTGTTTCCAATACAGAACATGTTGAATGTCTTGAATTGTTCGAGAATTTTCAATATGTTTCTGATGAAATGCATATAGAATATTTTGAATGGTTCAAAGATATTCTATTTGAAGTGTTGAAACTATATTTTTTTGAAATTCATTGTGAGTCTTTGAATTGTTCGAAGATGTTTGATATGATCAAACACATGAATTTAAGGCAATTAGTTCTAAAGTTATTTAATGAATATGATTCTTACTCAATATTAAACTTCCGCGATTCTATTTTGATGGAACTGGTCAATGGGAGTTATAAAATTTTATATGATTTGATTCGTTGATATTGAGTGTTACCGAATTAATTTTCAATACTCTTGGGATTATGCTCCATTAACACTAATTCATCCTTTTAATTATTGTTCCATTAATTTCTACAATTACATATATGATATGTATAGTAGAAAGTTCGAATCTCTAAAAGTTTGAGATTTGAAACTTTCTTTTGTATAATGGCTATATAATTGAAAGTACTTGCGCCTTGGAGGTAAAAGTAAAAGTTTATCATTTATTCTATTTAATAGAACATTGTATAATTTGGATCCATACGGATCTCTTCACCAAGAAACCTATCGGTATCCGATTTTTCCATGATTGTATAATTTGGACGTCGCAGACATAATACCATACGACAACTGCTCTTAAGTGGCATAATTTCGATAGATTATGTCAAATCAAAAGAAAACCTAGCGGATCCACTTACTAAAGGTTTACGTAGAGAGCAAGTTGAGAAGTCATCGAGGGGAATGAGCTTGAAGTTATAAATTAAGAATTGTCAATGTGGAAACCCAACCTAGCTGACTGGAGATCCCAAGATCTAGGTTCAAAATGGACAACTGAAACTTTGTGTAATTCAAAACAAGCACTGTAGAGTTTTATAATCTTTCCCATTCCTATAATGACGCAGAGTGTTGTCTGTCAATGTTAGGATAAGCTAAGGCTTTTAATGATAAATATATTAGGAGAAGAGTCCTAATGGGGTGAAGGCGGATTACCTCTTTATAGTAGATCACCTATTTCAAGTAAGAAGTGATGACGCTTCATTGGGAGTTTTTAAAGGCTGAATTCCCTAAAGTACTTGATGAATCCAGGACCAATGTTCATGATGAACACAATCGTAGAACGGAAAATGGTCGAAGTAAAGTTGCGTGTTGGCAATTGTCTTGGTTTACAACAATGCCAGAACAGTTTAAGACTATGGGTCATTGGTTTGCCTGGTAAATCCGATTGTCATTCACTAGGAAAAGTTCAAGGCGAAAACTATATATTTCGATGCAGTTTTATTTCACGGAAACTCTCATAAGTGTCTTCATTAATATTAGAGAATTATGATGGATTGTTATAAATTCTCTAATATATATATATAGTAATAGAGCCGGAGAGACATGTCTTTTAAGTAGTGTCTTATGGGAAAGACACAAGGATGAAATATGTCCTCTACATTAGAAGGATGCATCTATAGACCTTATTAGGCTTTATGAAAGAGTATAACCCTTAGGAGGGTTACACCCTAAGCTAAAGAGTGCTCTCAAAAATACCATTCCATGTCTATATAAAAGAGGGTATTGGATTCATTTTAGTGGATCCAAAAAATTTCACAAAAATTTCATTATTTAGAGAATCTTTTAAAGAGAGAATTTCCATAATTTTTCTTTGTTCAAGTTCTTGTAAAATGGGTGTCCTTTAAACAAGAAGTATCCAAGTAATTCTGGGAGAAAGTTAGCCACAAGACATCCGTAGACCACCAATACGGGGCTAATAAGTTCTTAAGGATATAGATAATTCGACTTGGATTCGTTTTCAATCATCTTCAACAAATTTAAAGTTTTTATGTTTATATTTTATTGCATGTTTGGTAGTAATAATTTGATTAAATTAAACATGTTATAAAATTGAATTACAATACATCCGGATAAAATATAAATCATAGCTTGAAAAGTGTCCTCTTTCACTGAAATGGACAAGACATGTGACCGGCGTAAACACACACGTATAACGCAAGCGCACGTATCGTTCAAGTAGAATAAAAATATCGATCCCACAATGACTTAATTCCTACTGTTGTTATTAATTATTGAATCTATTTATTTACAAATATCTAATTGATGGAGAAGAGAATGATTGCTTGATTGATTTGGTTGATTATAGTTTTGCAAAATAAATAAATAAATAAAAAGACAAAAGAAAATACTAAGGAAAATAACAAAAGACACAAAGATCTAGGGTTGTGAATCATTCTAATATCTTTTAAAAGATTAAGTGATTATTTTATGTTTGTGTAATAAATCAGTTTACTAACCTGAAACACGAAATTATGCAAAAGCCTATGTCGATGGTCAGACGCAAATACCCAGTTTAACCCAATTGAACCATATGTCTATGTCAACCAAATTATCTGGATTCATTAAGTTTAAGTTCCAATTATGGCTACCCCCGCCCGACATGTATATGTCTATCCTGTAAGGAAATCTATTAAAGGGTTATCTATCCTCAATGAAGATCATTGGCTATTAAGTCTAAGGCTGAAACCTAAAATTCCTTTGTCAAGTTTATTTTAGATTTACCACATCAATCTTATTGGTGATCAGACAACAAGAATCACTAAGCTTAAGACTTAATAAGTAAACCTTTAAATTACCCAAACTATAAAATAATCCCTTATAAACCGGTGATATTAGAATTCATCACAACCCTGTATAACTAACTTAGTTACGACACAAATTTACGGGTAGTAAAAACTTAAATTAAATAAAAGACATAAAGTAAAATGCTGAAAATTAAATTACTGAAAAGTAAGTACTGAAAGTAAATTGCTGAAAGTAAATGCTGAAAGTAAATTGCTTAAAGTAAATTGCTGAAAAGAAAATGCTGAAAGTAAATTGCTAAAAAGTAAATGCTGAAAGTAAATTGCTGAAAAGAAAATGCTGAAAGTAAATTGCTAAAAAGTAAATGCTGAAAGTAAATTGCTGAAAAGTAAATAAAGTAAAAGTACAATAAAAGAAAATGTTGAGTTAAAAGGATCCACTTTTATTACTTCTATTTTAGATATCTCCCTTAATATAATATATTAACTGTGCATGATAATTACCAACCAGCCATATAGGTGGTATCCAGATTAAGTCAAATTAATAATTAATTACCAATCGACCAATCAGGCGGTATCCAGTTTAGTCAGGTTAAAACAAATTTAAATAATTACCAACCGACCAATATGACGGTATCATCGTTAAGTCAGGTTTTAACTAGTTTATATATTATAATTAAGGGAGATTAATCTAAATATTAGTAATAAAAGTTTTACCTTTTACCCCAGCAAAGGGGAGTTACCTCCTCATTACAGAAAAGTAAAAACTGAAAATTAAAGAAAGAAAAGTATTGTGCGTAAAAGTAAATTGCGGAAAGTAAAAACTGAAAAGTAAAGAAAAGAAAGTGCGAAAGCGGAAATTAATTACTGAAAGCTGTAAATAAACAAACAAGATACAATCTTCTTAGTATTCTTAAGGAATTCCTTAGAAGAAAGTATGAATTTACAAATGAAATGGCTTGGTATTTGGAGGAAAAATTTTGCCTCTATCAAATCATCCACCAAATCAATTATTAATTGCTCCACTAATTGCTCCCCCAAATCCATTATTAATTGCTCCACTAATTGCTTATCAAGTTTGGTGGTGATTTGATAATTTTTATTATTTATTTATTAATTTATTTTTTTTCTTTGAAAATGATTGCAAATGACTTTAATAATTACACACAACACACTTCTGGATGGTTCATCAATTTCGGGCATAAAATATTCAGAATTCGAAATTATTTTATCTTTCCAAGTTGTAGATCTTTGATTCTTCTTTAATCTGGAACTTGAATCAGCTCAATCCAATCTCGGAGTAAAAAGTTATGCCCAAAATACGACAAACTGAAATTTCCAAAACTACACTTCATTAAAACGCCCTTTCAAGTTTCCAATCTCCAAAATTAATATGTCAAGTCCAATTTTTGCCCTTATTTGACCCACATTTCGTCCTAAATGATTTAATTGGGTCCCAATATTATTTTATCTGCAAAATAAACTAAAACACATCAAAACGTTCATCAAACCCGAGAAACTAAACAAAATATTAAGTAAAAGGGGCGGTAAATATTGATATATTTTCCGCTCATCACACCCCCAAACTTAACATTTTGCTAGTCCTCAAGTAAAACAATAAAATAAAATACAAGAAACAATTAAAATTTAACTAAGCCACTTTCGTAGGGATCACGGTTGCATTTAGCATATGCAACGAGCCTTTAAACCCCTAGGTGTCCCTAGTGGATGAGTTATAGTCTCGTGAGGGCTTAAAGCAACGATACCCACAAATGTTTTACAAAAGTAAAAAGATAATAAAACTAATGCACACAAAAGCAAAAAGACAAAAGAAAAGAGAATAAAGAAGTTATTGACTAATCAGGTGAAACTTCTACTCCAAGTCAATAGTTGTTTTGTTTCATTCTAAATTACCGAATAAGTAAATTCTCCGATTATTTTTACCATTCTCCATATACACAGTCGACAAAATATTAATCAACTTATTTTTTTCCCACAACAGTCGCAAGTGTAGTTGATAAGAGAGTAATATTTTTGTCCTAAAGTTTTATCAGAATTCACATCTTTTTGCAGCAATGGAATAATATTTCTGATTTTTCTGATTTTTTTTTTGAATTTTTTTTTATATACAATATCTTCCATCTATGTGGCGAGTGTTGGGTCGGTGGCTCCCAAACTAGTTGGCTTTAGGGCACCAGGTGTTAAGACACCCCTACGGACTTAATTACTCAGACTTCTGATATATATATTTTTGCAACATCTTTGATCCATGTAGCGAGCTTTGGGCCAGTGACTCCCAAACCAGTTGGCTTTAGGGCACTAGGTGTTAAAACACCCTTACAGACTTAATAACTTGGATCTTAGATGTTTTTTTTTTTACTCCATCACTTTTTGAGATGCTTTCTCCAATTAAACTAGAGCACTAAATATTATAAACTTTTCAATTACAACTCATGTCTGTATGTTACTATGCATGTTGATAATACCTACCAACTGAGCATATGAAGATCCATTTTAGTCAGTATTATGGAGAATTCACAAATTAAATAATTCAAAAGGAAATAAACAAAAATTAACTTGTTCCGAAATAGGTTTGAGATACGTTTCAGGAGTGGAAACTCCTTACTCAGCTATCTCTTACCAATTTCACATTTTTAGTCAAAATAAAAACACAAAACGCAAATTTTTTTTGTAATTTTCTAAAAATTTTGGACTAAAAATAAAAACAACACACAAACTAAAAACAAGGTACTGATCAACAAATTCCCTCCCCCAAACCTAAATGAGACATTGTCCTCAATGTCTTAAACAGTAGAAGAAGAGTGTAGAAGATAGTACCTGGTTAGCTGAAATTCTACAGGAAATTAAAGGTTAAGATCCAGATTAATCCGACGCCTCTTACCACGATCGTCCTCAGACCAATTTATCTTTGAAAGGATATGGGTCAATTTGTGGTTCATAGGCTAAGATTTGGTCAATTAGATCCGGAACAGTTCTGGCAGTGAAGATGAGTTCTTTTAAAGGTTTTGACACGAACCCATTTCTTCGGGCATCATCAAGAAACACACAAAGAAAATCATAAAGTCCATCAACGTTAAACAGCCCAATTGGTTTCTGGTGTATGTTCAAGTTCGCTCAAGATAACACTATAAAAATTTCCTCCAATGTACCCAAGCCACCTGGCAAAGCAATAAAAGTATAAGCTCGGTTAATCATTTCTACCAGTCGTTCAGACATACCTGGCATAATTAGCTCTTCTCCGTTTGATGGTCCAATAAGATTTGCTTCTGCCAAGGGTTTTGGGATGATTCCCAAAACGTGACTGCCTCCTTCCTGTACGACCTTTGAAACGATTCCCATTAGTCCAAGATTGCCTCCGCCATATACTAAATGCATATTCTTTGCAGCTAAGACTCGACCCAATTCTTGTGCTGCTTCTACGTATTGTGGTTTAGTACCAGCACTACTACCGCAAAACACACAGATGTTTTCAACTCGTCTTCTTGAAGTGGCTTCCATGTTTTACTCTGGATGTCTTCAAAAGTTCAATGATGAGTTGAATTTATAATACCTGAAAAGGGTGAGTAAAAAATAGCACTAGTACCTGCCAAATGACAATTATTAGTTAACAGTAAAATAAATCATGATAGTCAAAAAGGTCTGGATCCTGTCGGAGAAAATAAAAGAAAACAACAAAATAATTTACAATTATTAGGAAAAGACAAATAGATATAATATGTACAAGAAAAGTAGCGGCTTGATTGACGTCTATGCGTCAGAGACAAGCTTCCCATCCAATTTTCTTATAAACTGGCAAACATGGTCTTTTTGAGTCAGATTCCTAAGACTTAATTGTTGTCTTTCTTTTTGGAATTGTGTATGTAATTTGCGAATGGCTATGTGAACATATCCACTGGGATGCGTCTCAAGAGTTGAAGATATATCATCTAAAGACTCCTTACTCAAGCCATCCCTAATGAATTTAATTTTGTCTTCGCGATTATCAGACACCATTCCTAAATAACGACAACGAGTATTGCAATTCCAGCGTGCACATTTGTAACAAACACCCATTTGTTTAGCTCTACGTTTCTTTGCATAGGTGCTTCTTCCAAAACCAGGCAGATGTGAAATAAAAGAGTCAGAAGACTCACCTGCCAATCGGACTCGTGCTTCAATTACCCAACGAATGTCATTATGAACACCATGGATTGTTAGTAGTCTCATCCGTTCTAAGCGAGCTTTGTAGACTTTCATCAGAGAGTTTTGAGGGAGAGAAGGAAATTGCTTGTGAAGATTTGCGAGAACTTCTTCCATCCTGAAATGTCTTAATCTGCAAAAACTGAACACACAAAATTTAAATCACACCAAATCGCAATATATACAAAAATTGCAAAGGTTGCCTCCCTGCAAGCGCTAAGTTTAAAGTTGTCAGCTAGACGTGACTGCTCGAACGTTTATGCTGGATCTGAAAGTGTGACACTTTCTTTTTGTCGCTCAAATGATTCTCCCCAGTAGTGCTTGACACACTTGTTTTTAACCTTGAAAGTTTTGTTGGAGTCAGGATCATGTATCTCAACGGCTCTGTCTTGTAAAACCTTGGTGATCACAAATGGACCTGACCACCGTGATTTTGGCTTCCATGGGAAGAATTTCACCCTTTATTTGTTTAACAGTACCTTCTGCCCTGGTTCCAGTTGTATGCGCACTAACTTCTCATCATGTCTTTTCCTTGCCTTTTCCTTGTACAATTTGGCATCCTCAAAAGGCTGATTGTGAAATTCCTCCAATTCGTTGAGCTGGTGGAACTTTTTCTCTTCTGTTACTTGTAGTGCAAGGATTGGCTTTTTCAGTGCAAAAGACGCTTTATCTTCAGGCTCCACAGGCAATTGACATGTTTTAAGTTTGTCAGTAGATCTTTGTCTTTCATCAGAGTTCTGAATGGTACTATGTATCATATCAAGTCTGAAACATTCCTCCTTCTTTTCATCATCTGGGAAATTCATGGCCTTGAAAACATTGAATGTTACTTCTTGGTCTTCTACCCTCATGGTTAGTTCTCCTTTTTGTACATCAATAATGGTTCGACCTGTAGCCAAGAATGGTCTCCCGAGGATGATTGGCACGTCTGCGTCTTCCTCCATATCAAGGACAATAAAATCTGCTGGGAAAATGAATCTGTCAACCTTGACCAGCACATCCTCAACTACGCCTCTTGGAAATACAAGCGTTCTATCAGCAAGTTGTAGAGAGACTGAAGTTGGCATTGTTTCTCCAATCTGTAGTTTCCTGAAAATAGAAAAAGGCATCAAGTTAACACTAGCACCTAAATCACACAGAGCCTTACCGAAGTCATGTTCTCCTATGGTACAAGGAACAGTGAAACTGCCAAGATCTTTCAACTTTAGAGGAAGTTTTCTCTGAATGATGGCGCTGCATTCTTCTGATAATGCTACTGTCTCATAATCTCCCAATCTCCGCTTTCGTGAAAGAATGTCTTTCATAAATTTGGCATAGCTGGGCATTTGTTCCAACGCTTCTGCAAATGGAATGTTGATATGCAGCTTTTTGAACACCTCCAAGAATCGAGCAAACTGCTTGTCCAGTTTATTCTTCTGAAGACGCTGAGGAAAAGGTGGAGGTGGAGTGATCTGTTCTTTTTCCTTTGCTTCTTTTTCCTCCATCTGTTGCTTTGTTTCTTTTGGAACTTCCTCATCAGTTGTTTTGGCTCCAACATCTTTGTTGATTTCAGTACCGCTTTTTAACATGATGGCATGACATTGCTCCTTTCCCATGTTCCTCGGATTTGGTTCAATGTTGCTAGGAAGGGTACCTGGCGGTCTGTAACTCTGAGCATTGGCCAGTTGTCCCATTTTATTTTCCAGTGCTTTAATAGAGGCTGAATGGCTTTGATTCAATGCTACTTGATTTTGAACCATTGCTGCTAAAGCATCATATTTTGCTTCTTGCTTCTTGCTTCTTCAACTGGGCCAGCATTTCTATTATTCCTGGTTCTTTTTCATGCTCCTGGCCTTTGTTCTGTTGCTGGAATCCGGGTGGTGGGTTGTTCATTTGCCCTGAATTATTGCTCCATGAAAAATTGGGATGAGTCCTCCACCCTGGGTTGTAGGTGTTGGAATATGGATTATTCCCCTGTCTGTTGAAATTGTTAACGTAGTTCACTGTTTCTTTATGTTGAATTTGTTCTGGTGCTCCTTCATATGGTGAACTTGTGGTTCCAGCGATGTTCACAACTTGCGTGCTAAGTGTTTCTAGACATTTGTATATCACATCCAACTTGGAATTTAGTGCTGTGTTGGCTCCAACTTCATAAATTCCTGCAATTCTTTGGATCATGCTCCTTTCTGTTGGCCATAAAGAATTATTGTTAGCCATTTCTTCAATTAAGTCCCAGGCCTGATCTTCTCCTTTTGCCATCAAAGCTCCTCCAGCACCAGCATCGATTGTGGTTCTCATTATTCCAGAAAGTCCATTGTAGAAGGTTTGGACTTGTAGCCACTTTGCGATCTCATGATGAGGACATTTCCGGAGTAAATCTTTGAATCTTTCCCAAGCTTCGCAAAGGGATTCTGAATCTTGTTGTACAAAAGATGTGATGTCATTCCTCAACATTGCAGTTCTTGCTGGTGGAAAGTACTTTGCAAGGAATTTTGTGGCTAGAGTGTTCCAAGTTGTGATGGAACCTACTGGTAGTGAATGTAGCCAAGCTTTAGCTTTGTCTTTCAGGGAAACTGGAAACACCCGCAGTCTCATTGCTTCTTCAGCTGCTCGGTTGTAATTGAAAGTATCGCAAACTTCCAGGAAGTTGCTGATGTGGGTATTAGGATCTTCAGTTGCATTCCCCTCAAAATGTACTGACTGCTGAATCATCTGGATGCATGTTTTGATGTCACCTGCATTTGCTGGCAAGGGAGGAAGTACAATACAAGAAATGAGTCTGTCAACCAGTGGAATGGTTCTGTCTCGAATGGGAATCGGTGGTGCAACGTTCAAAGGTTCAGGTTCTATGTTAATAATTGCTTTTTGGCCTTCTCACCTTTCCCTTCTTAACTGTCTGATGGTTCTTTCAATTTCTGGGTCAAGCGGTCGGAGTTCAAAGCTTCTGGTTCGTCTCATGTAGTTTCTAAGAACTTGAAAAATAAGAAAACAAAAACAATAAGTAAAAAGAAATTAGATACAAGTAACGTATCTAACCTCAAAACTAATAGTGAAAGATAAATAAGTCCCCGGCAACAGCGCCAAAAACTTGACCGGCGTAAACACACACGTATAACGCAAACGCACGTATCGTTCAAGTAGTATAAAAATATCGATCCCACAATGACTTAATTCCTACTGTTGTTATTAATTATTGAATTTATTTATTTACATATATCTAATTGATGGAGAAGAGAATGATTGCTTGATTGATTTGGTTGATTGTAGTTTTGCAAAATAAATAAATAAATAAAAAGACAAAAGAAAATACTAAGGAAAATAACAAAAGACACAAAGATCTAGGGTTGTGAATCATTCTAATATCTTTTAAAAGATTAAGTGATTATTTTATGTTTGTGTAATAAATCAGTTTACTAACCTGAAACACGAAATTATGCAAAAGCCTTTGTCGATGGTCAGACGCAAATACCCAGTTTAACCCAATTGAATCATATGTCTTTGTCAACCAAATTATCTAGATTCATTAAGTTTAAGTTCCAATTATGGCTACCCCCGCCCGACAGGTATATGTCTATCCTGTAAGGAAATCTATTAAAGGGTTATCTATCCTCAAGGAAGATCGTGGGTTATTAAGTCTAAGGCTGAAACCTAAAATTCCTTTGTCAAGTTTATTTTAGATTTACCACATCAATCTTATTGGTGATCAGACAACAAGAATCATTAAACTTAAGACTTAATAAGTAAACCTTTAAATTACCCAAACTATAAAATAATCTCTTATAAACCGGTGATATTAGAATTCATCCCAACCCTGTATAACTAACTTAGTTACGACACATATTTACGGGTAGTAAAAACTTAAATTAAATAAAAGACATAAAGTAAAATGCTGAAAAGTAAATTACTGAAAAGTAAATACTGAAAGTAAATTGCTGAAAAGTAAAATGCTGAAAAGTAAATTGCTGAAAAGTAAATTGCTGAAAGTAAATGCTGAAAAGTAAATTGCTGAAAAGAAAATGCTGAAAAGTAAATTGCTAAAAAGTAAATGCTGAAAAGTAAATTACTGAAAAGTAAATAAAGTAAAAGTAAAATAAAAGAAAATGCTGAGGTAAAATGATCCAATTTTATTACTTCTATTTTAGATATCTCTCTTAATATAATATATTAACTTTGCATGATAATTACCAACCAGCAATATAGACGGTATCCGGATTAAATCAAATTAATAATTAATTACCAACCGACCAATCAGGCGGTATCCAGTTTGGTCAGGTTAAAACCAATTTAAATTACCAACCAACCAATATGGCGGTATCATCGTTAAGTCAGGTTTTAACTAGTTTATATATTATAATTAAGGGAGATTAATCTAAATATTAGTAATAAAAGTTTTATCATTAAGCCCAGCAAATGGGAGTTACCTCCTCATTACTGAAAAGTAAAAACTGAAAATTAAAGAAAGAAAAGTACTGTGCGTAAAAGTAAATTGCGGAAAGTAAAAACTGAAAAGTAAAGAAAAGAAAGTGCGAAAGCGGAAATTAATTACTGAAAGCTGTAAATAAACAAACAAGATACAATCTTCTTAGTATTCTTCAGGAATTCCTTAGAAGAAAGTATGAATTTACAAATGAAATGGCTTGGTATTTATAGGCAAAATTTTGCCTCCATCAAATCATCCACCAAATCAATTATTAATTGCTCCACTAATTGCTCAACTAATTGCTCCACCAAATCCATTATTAATTGCTCCACTAATTGCTTATCATGTTTGGTGGTGATTTGATAATTTTTATTATTTATTTATTAATTTAATTTTTACTTTGAAAATGACTTTAATAATTACACACAACACACTTCTGGATGGTTCATCAATTTCGGGCATGAAATCTTCAGAATTCGAAATTATTTTGTCTTTCAAAGTTGTAGATCTTTGATTCTTCTTTAATCTGGAACTTGAATCAGCTCAATCCGATATCGGAGTAAAACGTTATGCCCAACATACGACAGATGCGCAAAACTGGAATTTCCAAAACTGCATTTCGTTAAAACACCATTTCAATTTTCCAATCTCCAAAATTAATATGTCAAATCCAATTTTTGCCCTTATTTGACCCACATTTCGTCCTAAATGATTTCATTGGGTCCCAATAGTATTTTATCTGCAAAATAAACTAAAATACATCAAAATGTTCATCAAACCCGAGAAACTAAACAAAATATTAAATAAAATAGGCGATAAATATTGATATATTTTCTGCTCATCAACCGGTCTGATGGTAAGCTAGATATTTTTTTTCTCCGCTGAAATTTCCAGGAAGTGATAGGGTACCTACCTCTCCTCTCTCGAAGTCTTGTTCAAATATTCTACCAGCACACGCATCCGCAATGCCCATAGACTAAACAAATCAA
The DNA here is from genome assembly GCA_019454045.1 of Zanthoxylum bungeanum. Lineage (NCBI taxonomy): Eukaryota > Viridiplantae > Streptophyta > Magnoliopsida > Sapindales > Rutaceae > Zanthoxylum > Zanthoxylum bungeanum. The sequence continues at coordinate 68,562 of SKCR01027692.1, read as the reverse complement.
CTGAATTCAGTTAGTTTCTTTCTCAGATTTCTTCATACAAGCCTGAACAGAAAAGATCAGTCAAAACTGATGGCCGATCCAATATCACTTGTAGTGGGTCCTTTCGTTCAACAAGCTATTGCCTCTGCATTCTCTTTAATCACAGAAGAGGTTGCGTTGCTCCATGGTGTAAAGACTGAAGTTGAAAAGCTGTCGAGCAATCTAACAAGTATCAAATCTGTGCTTGAAGATGCAGAGGAGAGACAGCTGAACGAACCTCAGTTGAAAAATTGGCTTGGGAAGCTCAGAAATGCAGCTTATGATGTACAAGACTTTTTGGAGACTTTTGCAACTGATGTTGCTCTGCATAAAAGAAAGCAACCGCTACGCAAATTGGAGATTAAATATGATGCCGCCCATAAGATCAAGGAAATTTTAACTAGACTTGATATCATTTCTGAGGAAAAAGAAAAGTTTCATCTCACCGTCAGTGTTAACAATGGCCAGTCTCAGATTCAGAACCAGCTGCAGCCACTCTCAGAGACAGGTTCCTTCATTGACATGGCAAATGTTTTTGGGAGGGAGCATGACAAAGAAAGTATAAGGGATCTGTTACTATCCGATGAATTCGATAAAGAAGATGACATTTGTGTAATTCCAATCATTGGGATGGCAGGGCTTGGCAAAACAACTCTTGCTCAATATCTCTTCAATGACGAGAGAGTGAAAGATCATTTTGAATCCAGGATGTGGGTCTCTGTGACTGTTGACTTCGACCTGCCAAGGATTCTTAAAGGGATGATACAATTTCATTCAAAGATGGAGTACAACACTTTATCAGAGAGCCTGCTGCAGACCCGTCTTCTAGAATTCCTTAGAGGACAACGTTTCTTACTCGTTCTGGATAATGTCTGGACGGAGGAATACAGAAAATGGGAGCCGCTGCAACAGATCTTGAAACAAGGAAACAAGGGGAGCAGAGTTTTGGTTACCAGTCAAACTGCTCGGGTCTCACAGATTATGGGCGTACAAATTCCATATCAGCTCAAGTATTTGTCTGAAGATCAATGCTGGTTAATGTTCAAGAAGATTGCATTGAATCAAAAGAATTTGTCAAGGGGAGTGCAGCAAGACTTGGAGGACATTGGCAGAGAAATTGTTGGCAAGTGCAAAGGTTTGCCTTTGGCAGTAAAGGCGATGGCTGGTTTTTTGCGGAAATATGAAGATGTAAACAAATGGCGGAGAGTCTTGAGCAGTGACATATGGGAACTAGAAAAAGAGAGTTCAAACAGGCCTCATATCCTGCCTCCTCTGAAATTAAGTTATGATCATCTCCCTCCTTATCTGAAACTTTGTTTTTCATTTTGTTCAATATTCCCTAAATCCTATGTTTTTGATAAGGAGGAACTGGTCAAGTTTTGGATTGCACAGGCATTGATTCAACCAAAAGACCAAGAAAGGGAAGAAGAGATTGGGTCCGATTATTTTGATGAATTGTTGGCAAGGTCCTTCTTTCAGCTTTCCAATATCGATGACAAGGAGAGATACCGCATGCATGATCTTTTCCATGACTTGGCCCAATATATTTCAAGCCCCCATGGCCATGTCTGCCAAGTAAAGGATGAGAAGTCTCGCGGTAGCTCTCAGGAAACACGCCATGTGTTGTTGCTTTGTAAAGATGTAGAGCACACTGCTTTGAGTGTTGTCGAGAACTCTAAGAAGCTGCGGACACTTTTATGCCCTATCTTCGGGGAACACTTGAACAATTTTGGGCATGCCCTTGATAAGATTTTTCGTCAACTCAATTATCTTCGCGTGTTGGATTTGAGTTCAAGTACGCTGACAGTATTGCCAGATTCTGTTGAAGAGTTGAAGCTGTTGCGCTACCTTGACCTCTCCAGAACTGAGATTAAGGTACTGCCCAATTCATTATGTAATCTCTACAATCTGCAAACTTTGAAACTCATAGGGTGCCTATGGATAATGGAATTACCCAAGGACCTTGGAAACCTAGTTAATCTTCGTAACCTTGAGCTAGATGAAATGTTCTGGTTCAAGTGTTGCAGATTGCCAGCCAGAATAGGAAAGTTAACTCATCTACATAATTTACATGCATTTCGGGTTGGCAGCAAGAATGGATATCTAATTGAAGAACTGAAGGAATTGGCATACCTTATGGGAACATTGCACTTATTGCAGCTGGAAAATGCTGTGAATGGAAGGGAAGCAAAACTGATTGAGAAAGAGAGTCTTCAAAAGCTGGTGTTTGAATGGAGCAATAGAGATGCTAATCCTCAACCTCAAGATGTATCGCGTGAAGAGAAGCTACTCGAAGACCTGCAACCTCATCCCAACCTGAAAGATCTCCAAATCTTTAACTACCTGGGCAATAGCTTACCACAATGGATGAGAGACGGGCAGCTCCAGAATCTAGTGAGCTTGACTTTAAAAGGTTGCGCTAATTGCAGAATCCTCTCACTTGCTCAACTTCCCCGTCTACATACACTCAACATTAAAGGAATGCTGGAGTTGGAGAAATGGCCAAATAATGAGGAATGCATTTACCTCAAAAGCCTAAAGATTACAAACTGTCCAAAGCTAGATGAGTTGCCTGAATACATTTTTAACCTGAGAGATATGAAGATCAAGAAGTGTTACTCATTAAAGGCTCTTCCGAGGACTCCATCTCTGAAGTTTCTAATACTTGTTGACAATCTAGAACTGGAAAATTGGAATGAATGTTTGTTGCAATTGTTTAGCAGAAAGGATGACGGCCAGGCTGAAGAAATCCAGCCTTCTTTTTTTCATCTTTTGGATATGAAAGTTATCAACTGCCCCAAGCTGCAGGGCCTGCCACAGAAATTTTTTCCTCGTAAACTAGAAATTAGCAAGTGTGAGTTGGTAACCACCCTCCCTGAAGCATGCCAATTTCTTCAGCTTTTAGCTTTGGATTCATGCCCTGCACTGGTGAGAGCAATACCTGAGACCAGCTCACTGAACTTCATGATCCTATCCAATATCTCAAATATAGAGACATTTCCAAGGTGGCCTAATCTTCCAGGGCTAAGGGCTTTGTACATCAGTAATTGCAAAGACCTTGTGTCCTTATCCGAAAGAGGAGCAGCATTGCTGCAAAGCTTGAACTCTCTCACTCTGCTGTCCATACGAGCCTGTCCAAAGCTTGAAAATTTGCCAGATGAAGGGCTACCAATTTCACTTGAGTGTTTGATTATAGCCTCCTGCTCCGGTTTGAAGTCTCTTGGTCCCAGAGGTACGCTGAAGAGCCTCAATTCACTCCAGGACTTCTACATTGAAGATTGTCCCCTGCTCCGGTCTTTTCCTGAGGATGGTCTTAATGAAGATCTTCAGCATCTGGTCATTCAAAATTGTCCCTTGCTGACACAACAATGCCGAAATGGGAATGAACAAGGACCAGAATGGCCCAAAATCAAGGACATTCCTGATCTGGAGATTGATTCCGTTCTCAATAAAAGTCCAATTAAGGCGAAGAGGAAAGCACCTCGGTGGTATCGTCCCTTCGTTTGCGGTGGAGGTTAGTACAACTATTTACCATTGTGCTTTAGTAGTGATGTATGTATAAAGAGATGATAAAAAATAATTATAAAATATATGTATTATATTGTTAAAAAAATAATTTCAACACATATTATATGTATTTTATAATGAATTATTATCATCATTTTATCACTCATTTATACGTTTATCTTTTTATCTTTTTTTTTTTGACATTTTAGATATCAATGTGTTACCGCAAGTGTACGATGTCAAGTTTTAGTAAAGATAAGTGAAAGAGTGTCGAACCCAAAGAGATTGTATTCAACTCACACTAAGTACTATAATTAGTAAACCTAACTTTATTTAGAAACAATTTTAAATAATCTGAATCTAAAACTAAAAACTAAATAAGAAAAATATGAAAATGTTAAATTTAGAAAAAAATCAATATGAGAGATTTTAGAGTCTGATTTCACCTAGCTATCCCTTCAATTCTTATTCAGTTGCATTGTTTATAAGTCAAAACCCTAAATTATTCTAACTCTCTCTCGAGTGCCAAGTGAATATGTTATCAATTACAGACTTCGATATCCCTATAAAAATCTAATAATTAACAACTTATTACGCTTTGTGATTCTTTGTTAACGACTTCAAAGAGATTATAGATTCTCCTGAACTCTACCAATCCCTAGGTTGTATTCTTTAGATCCTATTCAAAATTCTTTCTCCCGAGTGCTAGATTCTAAACATGCATCATCTCAATTTGTGGCCAACAAACTAGAAACATTAAATACAAGAGAATATAAATAAACTGAATTAAAACTTTATAGCAATCAATTGGCAATTAATACATAGGTTCAACCATTGGTCAATGTTTAAAAATACGTGGCGGCGCCTCGAGGCGGCCGGCCATTGAGGCGCGAGGCGGACCGCCTCGAGGCGGTGAGGCGGGCGCCTCTATCGGAAAATCGAAAAAATAATTAAAATTGTAATATCAGAATAATAAAAACATGTTAAATCCAAAATACATTCATTTCTTCATAATTCATAATATGTTCAAACAACTATTGATAACTAATCCCTAAATAAGCTATCATTTGTGTCTAGCGGCATGGAGCTTGGGTCAAAATCTCTCTCATCATCAGATGGGTCATCCTCCAAAGAACCTCCTTCACTGATTTTACCCAAATCAAAAACCCTAATACCCAAATCTACAGATTATATGCAAACCTTATATAATAAATTACATTCAGCAAACAAACAGAAGGAAACAAAGTGCTACACAAGCAGAACATGTTACCACAAACGAAGAACATGTTACATTCAATAATATATATTTTTTGTTTGAATAAAGCTCTATAATATTTTAAATATCTTTTACTTGAAATAAAGTGCTACACATTCAGGAGAACTACCATATAGCAATAGTATTAGCAACCAACAGATCAAAAACTGAAATTGACTCATAAATGAAAAAGAAAAACAAGCAGAACAGGTTAGCACAAACATTGCCGTCGCCGAGATCAGATTCGTCGCCGAGAGACTGAGAGAGAGAGCAGAGGAGGCCGAGAGAGAGAGAGAGCAATATAGGCCGAGAGAGAGAGCAGAGGAGCCGAGAGAGAGAGAGCAGTATAACCCTAAAATCATTTTTTTTAATAATGTAAATGAAACGACGACGTTTTGGAATCCCCAAAACGTCGTCGTTTCATTTAAAAAAATTAAAAAAAAAAGTTTCGCGTGAGGCGGCCGGCGTGAGGCGGCTTGAGGCGGGCGCCTCAGAAAAACCGAATTAGGCGGCCTCCTCGACGCACCGTCGCCGCTTCGCGGCGACGCTGCGCCTCGAGGCGGCCCCCTTGACCGAATTTTTAAACAGTGCCATTGGTTACATCATCCTCTAGAATAATAGAGTTAGTTCATGACCAAATAATAAAACAATGCAAGCATGGTCATGAATCTAATAGAAATCATTAGAGTTAAAGAAAGAAACTAGAAGATTAAACCCGAATCGAATCCCTTCGTCTTCAGACATCACCGCCTTCGTCTCCTCTTGTTGCTCTTCAATATTTCTCTTTGGATCTCTCTAAAATATGTGTTTTGGACTCCTGAGTTGTGTATTAGCCTCCTCCCCTAGGGTTTTGGACGAGCCTATATACTTATAGGAAAGTCTTGGAGTCCTTGTGCATGTAAAATTAGGGGTGGCAATCTGGGTTAGGATTCGTTTATTCGTTCGATTCGATTCGCTTTAAAGCGAATACATGTTTAAAAAAATGGATTCGTTTAATAAATGGGTCGATTCGATTCAATTAGTTTATTAAACGAATCGAATACGAATTTAAGCTCATTGATTCGTTTATTCCTTTAGGATTCGTTTTATTATTTTCTTCTACTAAATATTATTATTTTTCAATTAAAATTCTAGAAATTATAGCTAATTTCCAGAAAAAAATAATATTGTTGATATTTGGTTTGGTATTTTTAGTAAATATATTAATTACATATTATGAAGTAAATATTTATGAAGAATTATTTTAAATAAATTATGGTAAATTATGTTATTAAATAATGTTATGACTAAACGAATATTCGTATTCGATTTGTTTAATAAACGAATCGAATACAAATCCTGATATTAGGATTCGTTTAATAAACTAATCGAATACGAATCCATCACAATTTATTTCGATTCGTTTAGAATTCGATTCGTTGATTGGTTTTGTCACCCCTATGTAAAATAACAATTTCAGGATTGTGATTTCTGCGTATTTTGCTCTCCCGCTTGCTTCCGATGCGTCCGTAAGGTCCCAAAATAAATCCATTTGCCCCAAGATCTATGTTTCAATGCTTCCTAGCAATAAAACACAAAAGAAACTACTAAATACATTAAATGACATGGAATCTAACAAAATAAGCTAAGAATGCATGAATAAATAGATATAAACCGCACTTATCACAATACAAGAATCATCATTCATGTTAGCTTGGTCCTTATGTTATAATATAGATGTTTTTTAAGTCCCCAATGAATGTGGATATCTCTGGCTCAATTAAATTGATTTGGAAAAATTTATTAAATAATAAACAACATACTGTTGGAATAAATATGCTAAATAAGCGCACAATTGTGATTAAATGAAATTTTTGAATAGTAACGGTTAACAAAAATAAATCTCCCTAGGATGAATGGGCCGAGGAAGGACGAAAAAGAATGACATATCTAAGGACGAAAAGGATGGTGTCAGGACGAAGAAGGGTTCGGCCCAGGAAGGCTTAATTCAGGACGATCCAAGGAATATGCGAATAATCATGAAGGAAGAAGTATGAGGCACTTCCAAAACGGTTGGTTAGTTATGAGATACATTCGACGTGTCATATACGCAAACTGGTGGCAACCCCCACGATTTAGTAAGTTACCCAATGGTTACATGCACGATTCGGCAGTTGCTCGCATGATCCGGCAGTTGCTCCCATGATCCAGCAGTTGCATATGCACAGAGAACGTGGGGGCTCAGTGGGAAGAAGACAACGGAACTGCACTAACGTTTGGCGAAGTCATGCACTATAAAGGCCCAAGTGTAGAAAGAAGCAAGTAGAGGAAAAAATGAAGACTCGGAATGAGCAATTAGTTTAATTTCTTAGTTTTGCAATCTGTAGAATTGTAATTTGTGTGCTTGCGCCCCTTGTAGGCATTTTCTTGGAATCAAACACCCCTTTCTGGGACCGTATCTCAGTAGGTTTGAACCGTACACGAGTATTGACAAAAATTGTGCAAACAGTAACTTAATAAGAATGGATAAAATTGGTATAAATTATAGGAGTAAATGTATAATTAAATAGAGTTATTTATTAAAAAATACTAACTAAATCCTATAATATGGCTACGATTGTGATCATTCACTTTGGCCCTTGGAGTAGCGTGACCATTGGATAAGAAAAGCTGTAACTAAAATGGAGAAATTTGTACATTTTTGCATAGTTTTGGAGAGGCCCTAAGATTACGCTAGTCCCAAAAAAATCTTTCTTATATGATCATTAAACCCTAGTGGTGAAGTCCTTGTTTTTAGGTTCAGAGGATTTTGTACTGCAAATTAAGCATAGATCTAACTTTGCAGCCTATTAATTGATCATTTAGCTTTCTCATATTAAGCTTTCTTATTGCATTTATGACCCATAGCAATCTTAGCCAATTGGATGGTGATTAATGAAGTTGATTTTTTTTTTGGACATTGCTACTTTCCTCGAAATTTGTATCCGAATAGGTAAAATTTAAAATGACGTTTTAAGTTTTCAGATTCAGTAAAATATTTTCATTTCGTCTATTCGAACATCAATTTTAGATAAAAATAACTTTTTTTTTTTCCTTTCTAAAACAAGTGATATGTGAGGTTGAAGTATTTATCTAGTGATGTGAGAAAGCAGTGTTATCAAAGGCGCGCCTAAGTAGAGGCGCCAGCCATTGCGCCTAGAGGGTGTCCAGGCGAGGCGACGTGTATCAAGCGCGCGCCTAGGCGATGAGGCGCGCCTTAGGCGCCTGATGCCAAAAATCTTGGTTTTTGACCCGATTTCGTTGATTAAAGCTCACTTTTTTGACTTTTTTTTTGGTTTTTTCAGCATAGAGTTAAAAAAAAGAAGAATAATAACAATAAATCTCATAATTTAACTTAATTTATTTACTTTTGGCATGACTCTTAGATAATTTGTTGGGATCATTAAAAATTATAAGAAAAATATATATTTTGTAAAATACAAATGTTTGCCCTAATAATTAATAATAGATCATACATTTATAATTATTGGGGACATAATTTTAACCAAAAGATTAAACTAGTCAATAACAAAATTGTACATAAGACAATATAAGTAAATATTAATATCTTAGTTATTATAGCAACTTAGTTATGAAAATAGTGATGTATATAAATTTAATTGAGTGCAATAATTTATAGATGTTTTGTCATAATTTGGTCAAAATATTAAAAAATACTCACACAAAATGATTAGAAGAATATACATGTTCCTCTTTCTAATTGAAAAATTATATATACAAATGTGCACCTCACATTCCTCATGCGCGCGCCTAGGCTCCAGGATCTTTTGCGCCTAGGTGCGCCTTGCTCCTTTAATAACACTGTGAGAAAGTTAAAGATTGGGTATTCTCTTTACCAGTGAAATCATTGACTCCTTAGTCAATTTGGTAAATCACATAAGTTGCTTGTCTTGGGGTTTGGTTATTGTTGTTGAACGGAGGGGCATTTGCATGGTGGCAATATAGTATGTTGGCGGTTTAAAGCATGAAATTCGATAGGAGCTCACTTTACAAATAAATTGGGGTTTTATTGAAGCACTTGGTAAGGTAAGAAATCTGAGGAGAGAAATAAGCAGCGTTTCGCAGCCAAATCACAATTTTTGAGTGTTTAGAATAATCAAATCAAAGGATAACACAGAATAAATATGATATTAGGTAGAAAAATGTGGGTTGGGAGCAATCAGGAGCAGCCCCTAAGGCAACAATAACACCCACAACATAATCCATTTGCAAAAATTGTGACTTGCAAGTGTTATATAAGTGTAACAGTCCGAGTCCACTAACCAAGAAGATATTGTATGTTTTATGTACACAACTCATCACAGTTTTTGTTATTGTGGTTTACAACTCAAAATGTGTTTACTAAGTTAGAGAACCACATGGATTATAAACTAGTGTATGATCCTCCTCACCAATGATGTAGGATATTATAATCTTCCCTTCTTAAAGACTTTGCATCCTCGTAAGGATATTATCATATATTCTCCCTCATTCTCGTGAGGTACTATAGTAAACATATCAATCTACACATCAGGTCGCGATATCATTTATGACGACTCACCTCAACTAGATGAGTTGGGTCCGTTTTATAGGCCCAGGGTGGCCCAACTCTGAAACACTGACCCCTTAGTCTGTTCTTAATATTGGCTCAACCTATCCAAAAAGCCTTTTACTAGTTGAGCGAGCTCAAAACTTATAAAGACATCATTAGCACACCTTTCAAGTGAGTTGAGACATTACAATCCACCCTCTTGGGCCTAATGTCCCCGTTGGCATAATTCCGGTTGGAAGTTGGCTCTGATATCATTTATGACGGTACGGCCTAACGAGTCATATATTGGCGACTTAAGATGGCCCAACTCTGAAATCCTGACCCCTCACAATTTTATTTTTAACATGAGCCTAAGTCCATCTAAAAGACCTCATGCTAGTTTTAAGTCAATACCTATAAACTAGACAAGGATCCTCGTGGCTAGAGATGTGGAATATTATAATAAGTGCAGGTAATCATGATATAGATTTGTTTGCACAATTTTTTGTCAATGAGTGTGTAAGGTCCAAACCTCCCGAGATAAAGTCTCAGTAAGGGGTGTTCAATTCAATGAAAACGCCTCCAAGGGGCATAAGCACACAAATTACAATTCTAAAGCAAGGAAATTAAAATAATTGCTCGTGATGAGTCTTCATTTTCTTCTTTTTTTTCTTTTCCCATGCTTGGGCCTTTTATAATGGAGAACCTAGTCAACCGCTTGAGCGGTTTTGCTTCCCTCCCCACATTTCATGCTTGCGTGTAACCGCTGGATCGTGCATTCAACTGCTGAGTTGTGCGCGATAACTACCAGACCGTGGGGAGTTACTGCCCAACCGCTAGATTGTGGGGATCAACTGCAATGTGTCTGTTCGCATGATAATCGTCCTAACTGCTTCTTCCTTTGTCGTCCTTCGCTTGCCCGTCTCTTCATCGTTTTGATAAACTCGCTCACCCTAGGGCGATTTTCTTCACTAACAAGATTAAATGAGTGTGAAAAGAGAAAGTTCAAGGAGACAGATCTAGCAGAAGAAGAAAAAGACAATGAAGGACCAACTGTAGATACAGTTGACGTTGGGGCAAACGATTGAGATATGACCAGTTAGTTTATCCAGAAGGTTTTATTGACATCAAAAAGTGGATACAAAATATTAGAAGACATGGCACCTTCAGTGGTAAGGTATACAATGTGATAATTGATGGTGGCAGCAGTGAGAATATTTTGTCAAGTGTGTTGGTGAGTTCATAGGGGTTCCAACAGAAAAACGTCCTTCCTCGTACAAAGTTGGATGGGTAAAGTAAGGGGTAGAGACGAAAGTGACTGAGGATTGTTGTGTTCTTTTCTTCATTAAATAATATTATAAAAGTGATTTGGTGTATGACGTGATAAAAATGGATGTCTTCAAGGGCCGTGTTTTGGTGGTGTAGGGTTCAGGATCTTACTTTCAGGTTCTAAGTTCGAATCTAAGAGGTGTGTTTCTTATAAGAGTTTGGGACATTTGAAGATTTTACCTACTCTGTTTAAGCCTATGTTTTGAAAAAGCATAGATGTTTGGATGTGTTTTGGTTATTTAGACTTCCTCGGATTGCAGGAACTTCCCAAACTTGTTCCACAATCTGAACCTTGAAGATCGAACATCTGAATGCGCAAGAGTTTTATTTTCTTGTGTGTTGACGGTGGATTTTGGTCTCAGGGTAATACGGGAATATCACCTCCGAGGGAATCCTCCTTCAACGGTGAATTTGTTTGGTTATGGGAGACCAAAAGCAAATTTAGCGAGAGACAGATAAACACACCAATCAACAAGGAGATTTAACGTGGTTCGGTGGATTTTGGATCCGACCTACGTCCACGGACAAGAACAGGATGGTACTTTTTATTACTTTAAACACGTTTCTCAGTTCTCTCTTTTGTTTACAAGTCTCACAATAATGATCTTGATCTCAACTTTTTTGATGATCATGCCTTTTACACATACTATGCCCTCCTATTTATAATAACACAGAAATCATACTCCTATTTGCATAAGAAATCCTAATTGATCTTTAGTCTTCTTTCCTTGTAAGGATTCCTAGTCCGATTCTCCCTTCTCTTTTCTTATTCCTTTTCGGATTCTGACTTTATTTCCTTGTGAGAGTAGGATAATCCATTTTATCTTATCCGCAAGAATAGGGTGTCGTCATCTTGAACACGACTCGCCGTCTGGTCGGTCTTCATGAGGTCGGTCATGACAATCTTTTATGCTGAGAGTGTTTCTGCCGACCTTATAGTGATCGGTCATCCGAACCAAAGTGGTCGGTCTTCACATGTTGTGGTCGGGTCGGCTATATGATCTTAACCAGTCAGGGAATTACCCTTCTGTCCTCGTCGTGCTGTCTTAAATGTTATAGTTCCTGAAAACACCATCAACATCTGTCCCCTAGTTCTCGGTTCCAACAAGTGTGCAAGTTGGTGCCGGGAACTACATAAAGATGGTGTTTCTGTTTTGCTCCGTTGGAGGTCGGTCCGGGGTCGAGAAATGCTTTGTTGCCTCTTTTTAAGCGCTTTGTCTTGGGACACGCAACAGTCACGTCCACTTAAATGCCCATCAAATCAATTTTAGGGTTTCTTCTAAGTTCGACACCTGTCAAGCATCCGCCGGGTTCCCGCCAAAAAAGAAACGAATCGACCGTGTGGAGGCGTATTCACAGTGGGCTGATCTCAGCCGTCTGTTTAAACTTGGGAGACCTCTTTTGTAGTCGACACCTGGCGTTCATCCGGGCTCTTCCCTTAGATCCAAAGGTCACGAGCGTTTTTGCCATGACTATAAGAAGGCGAGGCTTTACACTGTTCCATCTTTTTCGGCAATTTCTCCTTCTTTTCTGAAAACCTCTCCGTGATTCGCCCAACTCCGTGCTCTCGAAGTTCAACCGTGGTCTTTTTCTTCTTCTGTGCTGCAAACATAAGGAACGGGCACAACCGTACTGCACAACCTCCTGCTCTTTCCGAGAAGAACAAGTAACTCCTCTGAACGGTCTCTTCTTTTTTTTGTGTTTACGAATCTGTGTTTGCTAGGGAAAGATTTATGGTTTGCTGGGTTCTGCTTTAGGGCACTTTAGAGACCACCTGTTTTGCTAACATAGAGACCGTGAGTAGTTTCTTTTAGCCATAGACTGACTTCCCCTTCCTTCTTTGTTTTTCTGGTTGTTAGGGATGTCTGACAGTGGTTCCTCCCCTGAAAAGCCTGCTAAGATCTCAACTCCCCCTGCTGAGGAGCTCTCCTCGGGCTCGGGGGCACCTAATGTAGAAGACCTTGATACTACCCCTACTCCCTCTGAGATCGAACAAGACTCCTACCATCAGAGGGTTCCTCGGAAGGACCCAGAGCCCGGTGAACTTGGATCGGTGGCTCTGGATATGAACCGTCCTTCCAAAATAACTGAGGATGATCTGGCGCTGTTGCGGCAACGATATGACATCCCAATAGATATTGCCCTTGAAGTTCCCGGCCCGATGGATCGTGCTAGTCAACCTGATGAGGGCTCGGTGGCGCTTCTTCCTGCTTTTTTTGAGTGTGGGCTACGGCTGCCGATGCAACGTTATTTTGCTTGGATGCTGGCTGAGATGGAGATTGCCCCTTGCCAATTGAGCTTAAATAGCTGGAGGATTCTGGCCGGTATATATGTGGTTTGGCACCGGGCAGGTTTAGGTGTACCTTCTTTGGAAGAGGTGAAAAAGTTATATCGTTTGAAGTCTAACCCAAAGACTCACTACGGTTGGTATTACCTCTCTGCTTATGATAGCTCGTCCAATCTTGTCCAGAAACTCCCCGACTCTAACAAGAATTTCAAGGATCTTTGGTTCTGGGCTACTGGGGATTGGGGTCGGGTCCTGAGATCGTTTGAGGAGGACGTCTCGGTTCCGGACATCTTCAGGGCGGGAGGTTAGGAGTTTAATACCCCTCATTTCCTTTTTTTTATTCCCGTTCTTAGTTTCTTAGGTTTCTAACTTCTCTGGTTCCTCCCAGCTTGTTGGCGAGATGCTCCCAAGGTTTCTCGTCAGGTTCGGAGGCGGGTATATTGGGCTCGGGGGTATGCTGCCCACTGGAGGAAGTTGGTCAATGATGCGGCCTTTGTTGAGTCGGGCCTTACTCGGACCGTCCCTCTGGAGGTCTCGGGTCGGATAGGTAGATGTCTGCCGGCTGTTTTTGTTTATCATGTGCTTGACGTCTTTGTTATATGCTCGGGTCCTGATTTCCTTTTCCTCCTTTTTTGTAGGTATGTCGAAGAGGCCAAAGTTTCTTGAGAAGTTGGCCGGTACTATGAAGAAGGCCGGTCATGCGGAAACTGGAACTTCCCGGGCACAACCTGTCCCTGCTGGGGCTGAGAGGGCGTCTCAAGGGAAAGTTCAGCCGGCCGCTCGGGGTCTATCTTCTCCTGGTGCGCAGTCGTCAGGGTCTGCTCATCTTGTCAGTCCACCGAAGCCTCTTAGGAAGATGCGGCGTCAGTTAGGGTCAGAGGAGACCGAGCTGGTTCAAGAGAAGGAGGAGGATCCTGTCCCGGGCAAGAAGAAAGACGTTCGCCGGGGGAAAAAATCATCTGTGGGTTCCTCCAAGAAGCGAAAGGGTTCTGCAATCCTTGGGGTGGACGATTTGGGAGAAAGCATCCGGGAGGCTACCTCACATCTAGTGCCGGCTTTTAATGAATTGGCCGAGGTGATTCCCCATGGGGAGGTCTCGAGATATGAGGATATCTCGCCCGAGGCTGTGGTGACCGAGATGAGCTCTCAGATGGCAAAGGTAGTTTTATTCTTCTCTTTTCTGACTTCGGTTCTCGGTTTTCCTCATATCATATCTTGACCCCTTTTTTTTTTGTGCAGGCTACTTACCTCATGGCCAAGAACAAAGACCTTCTTCTGAGTCTGTTGTCCGAGGGTGGTCAGGCTCAGAGGCTTCAGAATCGTCTTACAGAAGTGGAAGCCAAACTGGCCGACCGGGAGGAGGTGATAAAGAATCACGAAGCGACCGCCATTGAGAACTTCAAAATTAACAAGGCTCTTAAGGCTGCTGCTGTGTTGGAGCGAAAGCTTGCTGACAATTCACGGGAGGATTTGAAAGCTGCCCAATCTGAAATCGGTGTTTTGAGGGCCAAGGTGGCCGGTGTTGAAACCAAATTGAAGGCCAATGAATAGCAAATGGCGCGGGCTCGGGATGATCTTGAGAGGAAAGAGGCCGAGCTTGAGGAGAGAGAGGCCGATCTTGAGGCCTAGAAGGAGGCCATCCGCCTTGAGGGAGTTGGTGATTGTGCCGAACTGATACCGATGGTGCTGCCAAGTTTGAATATGGATCCTATTCATGCGGCTATCAGCTATTGCAAGGGGGATATTTCCGAGGAGGAGTTTCGGAAGTGGCTCCCTCCTCCTCCCGAGGAGGTGATGGATCCCGACCCGATTTCGGTCGTTCCGGTTTCTGGGGCTTCCCAAGAAGAACGATCTGATGTTCCTGCCTCCGGCGAGGATTGCCTTGAGATCCTTCCTCCCATCCCTGAAGCAGAGGTCTCCCATGCTGCCGAGGTTGAAGCCGTAGTTCCTCCTCCCGAGGCCGAGCCGCTTCTCCCGCCATCTGAGCCAGTTGAGGAAGAAATTCCTGCCCCTGTGCGGGCTGAATGAGAAAGGGTAACCCGACCGGGGCCCTATGCACACTTTGTATTTTGACATACACACATATATATTTATGTATATTTCCTATCTCTTTCTTATTTTTTCTTTTATGCTTCTTTTGTTTGCCTGAATACTCCGAGACCTTTTGGGGGTTAACATGAGGTGGAGGGGCATAACCCGACCCCGAGCTGAGAAAAGCACTTGGACCTGGGGGAATGTTACGTCCCCAGTCCGAAGGGCTGACTCGGTGGGACGCAACCCGACCCCGAGCTGAGTGAAAGACTTGGGTTCTGGGGGAATGTTACCTCCCCAAACCAAAGGAGACTGACTCGGTGGGACGTAACCCGACCCCGAGCTAAAAGAGGTACTTGGCTCTGGGGGAATGTCTCGTCCCCAGACCAATGAGCATGACTCGGTGGGACGTAACCCGACCCCGAGCTGAAAGAGGTACTTGGCTCTGGGGGAATGTCCCGTCCCCAGACCAACGAGCATGACTCGGTGGGACGTAACCCAACCCCGAGCCGAATAACTGAGTGGCCTCGGCGGAACAAAGTCCAGCCCCGAGTCGATTAACAAGCGGCCTCGGCGGAACGAATCCACCCCCGAGCCGATTAATAAATGGCCTCGGCGGAACGAATCCAGCCCCGAGCCGATTAATCTTTGGGACTTGTATAGAAGGGAAGTGAATCAACCTTTTGAAGTTCTGCCTAATCCGGCATGGGCGTCCCTCTGCCAGACCGGTGAAAAATAAAAAACAAGATTCTGGAAATAAAAATCAAAAGCCGGGGGTGACTTAGCACCTATCCCATGAAAACGTTTTTTTTGCAAAAAGAATAACAACATGGATGCCTCAAGACAGCGTCCTGCCCGAGGTCTCCAAAACACAATTCTGAATCTTTCAATTCAGTGTCCCGGCGAACCAGGATTCGGATCAGAAGAGCGTTTGAATGGTAAGGGCACATCCTCTACACGTTGGTTCACTGGGGAGCCTGTGTATCGTATGAGGGTTCCTCCTTACCAAGCTGGAGCAGGCACACGCCACAGGGGCATAACGCATCCCCGTGCTGTGTCTCTCACAGATCCGGATGATGAATGGATCAAAGAGTGTCCGGGATACCAAGGGCATATTCCTCCTTAGGCCCGGTAACACTGGAGCTAGCAATCGTCACGGGGGCATCATCATCCCCCGTGCTATGCTTTCCCACGGATCCATTACATCGGGTATGTTTCTGAGGACCTCACGCAAAGAGAGATACCTGGTTCTGGGGGAATGTTACCTCCCCAGACCAAAGGAGCTTGACTCGGTGGGACGTAACCCGACCCCGAGCCGAATCATCAAACGACCTCAGCGGAACGAAATCCAGCCCCGAGCCGAATGAGACAAACGGCCTCGGCGGAACGAAATCCAGCCCCGAGCCGACTAATGAAGAGGCCTCGGCGGAACGTAATCCAGCCCCGAGCCGATTGAAACATTAAGGGTATATTCCTCCTTATGTTTTATGCTTCTCAAAGATCTATGCTCTGTTTCTTTTTTGTATGGAGTCAAATGATTCTGGTGTGACTCTGTGCGTTGCCGTGAGCATGTCCCTGAGTTTATTTTTTTTTTTTGAAACATGGTTTCGTAAAGTTTGATTTGAGAGTGTTTTAGAAAAAAAAAGTTTTTTATTCATGCTCGGGGACATACTGCCCTTCTTACAACTCTCTGTGGGTCATTTTGAGAGAGGCTTTATGTATTTGGATCCCTGTCCTTTTTGCTGTAAACAGATTGGAGGAAGGGAAAGTTTACTGGAAGTATTTTCTCAACATCTCAGCGTTCCATGGCTTTTTTAATCTTGTGTCGTCCAGTCGCTCTAGGATGTACACTCCCAGCTTCACCACTTTTACCACCTTGTAGGGTCCTTCCCATTTGGCGCCCAGGGAGCCCTCCTCTGGCTTTCGAGTATTTAGGGTGACTTTTCTTAGTACCAGGTCGCCCGGGATGAAGGTGCGTGTCTGAACCCTCTTATTGTAGAAGCGGGCCATCCTTTGTTGGCAGATCGCTGTTCTCATGGCCGACCTCTCTCTCTTCTCTTCGATCAAGTCGAGGTGGTTTCTGATAAGTTCTTCATTCTGCTTACTCTCGTAGTGCTGAACCCTGTGGGAGGTCACCCCAATCTCTGCCGGGATGACAGCTTCACATCCGTCTGCTAGGGAGAACGGGGTCTCTCCCGTGGAGTCCTTATAGGTCGTCCGGTGCGCCCATAGTACCTCTGGTAGTTCCTCGACCCATAGGCCTTTGCTGGATCCAAGCCGAGGTTTGAGTTTGGCCTTGATGGTTTTGTTTGTTGCCTCGACTTGGCCGTTTGATTTAGGATGGGCTGGTGTGGCGAATCTTAGGGCAATCTGGAGGTCCTCGCAGAGTTTTCTGAAACCTTTGCTGTCAAACTGCTTCCCGTTATCAGTGATGATGGCTCGGGGAATCCCGAACCGGCAGACGATATTTTTCCTCAAGAATTCAGTGGCTCTTTTCTCCGTTATGGTGGATAATGGCTCTGCCTCCACCCATTTGGTGAAATAGTCTATGGCCACGATGGCATACTTCGCCTGCCCTTTCCCTTGTGGCATCGGCCCAATGATGTCTAGTCCCCACTGGGCGAACGGCCAGGGACTGAGTAGCGTGGTCAACTGTTCGGCTGGTTGGTGGTGGAGGTTTGCGTTTTTCTGACATCCTTCGCACTTGCGGGCCACTTCTATGCCGTCCTGGTGCATGGTCGGCCAGTAGAAACCTTGTCTTAAGGCTTTGAAGGCAATTGAGCGACCTCCAGCGTGGCTTCCGCAGATGCCCGTATGTATCTCTCTGAGTACATAATTTGCCTCTTCTTCTGCAAGACATCTTAAGAGGGGGACTGAGTAACCCCGTCGGTAAAGTACCCCGTCGATTAGGGAGAATTTAGTGCTTTTGTATCTTAACTTTCTGGCCTCCGTTTTGTCCTCTGGTGTTTCTCCTGTTTCCAAGTATTTTCTGATGGGTTGCATCCATGATGCTTGGCTTTCTTTATCTAGAACTTCCACTTTAGATTCTCCCACGCTTCTTTCCCGGATGTAAATCAAGGGGATTATCCTGGGGTGCTCGGCTTTTGTTGAAGAGGCGAGCCGTGCCAGGGAGTCTGCTTCACAATTGTTTTCTCGGGGGATTTGTTCGAAGCTCACATCCCCCATATTCCCTGTTAGCTTTCGTACTTCGGTCAGGTAGGCCATCATACTAGGCTCTTTCGCTTGAAATGCTCCCTTCAGTTGTTGAACGGCTAACTGCGAGTCACTCCTTACTACCACATTTTGGATCCCTAACACCGTTCATAGTCTCAAACCGCCCAGTATTGCTTCATACTCTGCTTCATTGTTGGTCGCTATGAAAGCGAATTTCAGGGCGAGTAGGATTTCTTCTCCTTTGTCGCTTTTTAGGACGATTCCCGCGCCATTGCCTTGTGTGCTGGCTGAACCGTCTACGGACATTTCCCATCTGTCCTCGTCTATAGCCAGGGTCTGGGGGTCGGTACATTCGGCGACAAAATCTGCCAAGGCTTGTCCCTTTACTGCTGCTCTTGGGAGGTAGGCGATGTCATGTTCACTTAGTTCTACCGACCACTTTACTAATCTGCCGGAAACCTCTGGCCGCTGCAGAATTTGTTTTAGGGGGTGGCCGGTGTATACTTTGATAGGGTGGGCCTGGAAGTAAGGCCGCAACTTTCGAGCCGCCGTAACTAGTGAAAGGGCGACTAGTTCGTGTACTGGATACCGGGTTTCAGCGTCTAAGAGGGCTTTGCTGATATAGTAGACAGGCTTCTGGATCTTGTCGGTTTCTTGTATCAGTACTGAACTTACTGCTCGGTCCGAAACAGCCAGATATAGGTACAATGTTTCACCCGGGAGTGGTTTAGCCAGGAGTGGGGGCTGCACCAGATACTGTTTCAGCTGCTGGAAGGCTTCTTCGCACTCTGCCGTCCAGTCGACATCCTTCTTTGCTTTTTGAATTACTTTGAAGAAAGGGTGGCATTTGTCGGTTGCTCGTGATATGAACCGGTTGAGCGCAGCCACTCTCCCAGTCAGACTCTGTACTTCCTTTACTATTTTGGGAGACTTTAGGGCCAGTATTGCCTGGATCTTCTGTGGGTTTGCTTCAATTCCTCGGGCACTTACCATGTAGCCTAAAAACTTCCCTGAAACTACCCCGAAGGTACATTTTTCCGGATTGAGTTTCAGGTTGTGTTTCCTTAGAAGCTCGAAGGTCTTTTTTAGGTCGTCCATGTGGTTGTTTGGTTCTTTTGACATTGTTATCATGTCATCGACATAAACCAGCATTGTAATGCCGATGAGTGGTTTGAAAACTTTGTTTACCAACCTTTGGAAGGTCGCCCCAGCGTTTTTTAGCCCGAAGGGCATCACTTTATAACAGTAAAGCCCCTGATCTGTGATGAAGGTTGTATTCTCTTCGTCTGCCGGGCACATTTTGACCTGGTTGTATCCGGAGAAAGCATCCATGAAGCTCAGTAGTCCTTGACAAGCCGTGGTGTCTACTAGCTGGTCTATGTTTGGCAAAGGAAAGCTGTCCTTTGGGCACGCCTTGTTTAAGTCGGTGAAATCGACACACATTCGCCACTTGCCATTGTTCTTCCTGACCAATACCACGTTTGATACCCAATCCGGGTACCTTGCTTCTCTGATGAGACCTGCCTTTAGTAACTTCTCGACCTCGGCTGCTATTGCTTTGCTCCTCTCTTGATTGAAGTTCATTCTTTTTTGCCTGACCGGCTTGCGAGATGGATCTACTGCCAGGCGGTGATTGATGAATCTTGGGTCGATCCCAGGCATGTCATTATATCCCCAGGCAAAGACGTCTGGGTATCCTTTCAGGCATTCTAGAAGATTTTATCGTATAGACTTGCTCAGGCCTCCCCCTATCTTTATACTTTTCCCTGGCCCGTAAAGTTCTATCTCCTCTGTCTCTTCAGCTGCAGCGAGTCGGGCATTTTTGTTTGGCCAGGCCCCTGGGCTTCTGTCTTCTTCTTCTTCTCCCTGGTTCCTTTGTCGTTTTCGGTTGTCTTCTGTGATGCAGAGAGTTTCTCGTGAGAGAGTTGCGAAGCAGCTGCGAGCTGTTTTCTGGCTTCCGCACACAATTCTTATCCCCTCCCGAGTGGGGAATTTCAGTTTCAGGTGGTAGCAGGACATCGCGGCTTTTGTTTTCATCATGAAGGGTCGCCCGATGATGGCCTGGTAACTGCTCATGCAGTCTACTACAGTGAAGTCTGTCATGATCGTCCGGGTCCGAGGATGTGTCCCGAAAGTTATTGCCAACTGTATTCTTCCTAGTGGGATGACGGCTGATCCTCCGAAACCGTATAAGGGAGTGCTATCGTTGGTCAGGGTTGCATATTCTACCCCTAGGTCGTCCAGTGCTTCTCTGGAAATTATGTCAACCGCGCTCCCGGGGTCCACTAGGATTCTGTCTACCTCCGACCCGCTGATGACTGCCTTGATTATCAATGCATCGTCATGAGGGAAACTTACTCCTCGGGTATCCTCATCAGTGAACATTATTGGTACCGACCGACCTCCCTGTAGCTCTGTGACCTGCTCTGTTTCTAAGACATCTGGTCCTCGGGTTCTGCTGTAATCTTTCCTTGACCGGTTAGAGTTTCCGGCCAGTGTTCTTCCTCCTGCGATGATATTGATTTGGCGACCACGTGCTCTTTGTCTGGCTGTCATGACCTCGTGGTCAATGTATTTGTTCAGATACCCGTTTCGTGCTAGATCTTCCATTTGTTCTCGCAGATCTTTGCATCCGTCCGTCGCATGTCCTTTGGAGTTGTGGTGTACGCAATAAGCCTTTTGGTTCCTTTTGTCCGGGGGGAATTTCCTTTGGTCGGGTTCCACTAAGAGGCCTTTCCCCTGGATCTCCATGACAATTTGTCCCAGTGGTTTCTTTAGGGGAATGTATGCATCTTCCCCGACCACATGGTTTACTTGGGTCGGCGCCCTTCTCTCTTGATTGTCCCGGTGCAGTGGCTTGAACTCCTTGTGCTTCGGGGGTGGTCTTCTGGATTCTCTTTCTGTACGGCGGGGGGCGCCCTCTCTTGTGGTTCTTTCTCTAATGGTGCTCCTTTTCGGGATACTTTCTCCTCGTTCTCTAACAAAACGAATTTGCGGGCCACCTCCACGGCGGTGGCGTAGTCCGGGGTGTCTTGGATCCTTAGATGGGTCCATAGCCTTCCGACCCTCAAGGCTCCCTTCAAGCTTTCCAGGGCCTCGGGGGATTCATACCCTCCGACTTCGAGTACCATATTATGGTATCTTTCAATAAATATCTTCAAAGGTTCATCGTCTCCTTGCTTCATAAGCCTTAGTTCTCCAATCGTTTTTCTGGGGACACAAGCCCCCTTGAAGTGTCGTATGAATGACTTCCTCAGTTGTGTGAAGCTGCTGATGCTTCTTGGGGCTAGGCTTCTATACCATAGAATGGCCGGTCCGACCAGAGTTAGGGGGAACACTTTGCAGATGGCGTCCCCTGTTACCCCTTGCACCTCCATTAGTAAGACGAAACCTTCAATGTGGGTTTTGGGAT
Organism: Zanthoxylum bungeanum; assembly: GCA_019454045.1. Lineage (NCBI taxonomy): Eukaryota > Viridiplantae > Streptophyta > Magnoliopsida > Sapindales > Rutaceae > Zanthoxylum > Zanthoxylum bungeanum. The sequence goes on along the minus strand of SKCR01027692.1, from coordinate 47,000 downwards.
CGGTATGGCCCTTGTATGGTGTCATGGTCGGCATGCTGAATCTTTTTGGGAATTTCTCTGATTTTATTTCTTCTTCGAGGGGGGACTCATCTTTGCCGTCCTGGACATCCCCTCTATTTGCATTGGGGTATACTCCCCATTTGACCAGCTCCTCCCGTAACCAGGATTTCATGCTGCTGTCTTTAGTTCCATGCCGCCCCCTGTGGTTTCTTTTCTTTCTGCTATCTCGGGAATGGTGCTTCTCGGGGTCGGTATCTTCTCGTACTTTTTCATTATATTCTTTTCCTCTTCTCCGGGTGTTGTGAGGGCTATCGTAGGAGGAGTCTGGTGACGATTTGTCATCTTCTCCCTCCCATGTGTCCTCGGTCTGGGAATCTCTCTGCACTACACGGATCTCACCCTGTAGGGTTCCCTCCTCCGGGGTCTGTCGTCTTCACTTGTATCGACAATTCTTTTTCCTTCCGCTATGTCGTTCCTTCGTCGGCTAGTCCCGGCCTCGAATTTTCCATTGTGTGCTCCTTCTATCCTTTCCAACCGATCTACTATGGTTTTTAGCAGAGTTTGGCTTTCCTCCCTTTCTTTCCTAAGGTTCTCCTCAATCTTCTCCATCCAATCTGCAGCCGAGCTCCCTGATGGTTGGTGGTTTCCGTCTTCCGCCATTGTCTCACTATGCGAGTTGCTTTTTGTTGAATTCCCCACAGACGGCGCCAACTGTTGACGGTGGATTTTGGTCTCAGGGTAATACGGGAATATCACCTCCGAGGGAATCCTCCTTCAACGGTGAATTTGTTTGGTTATGGGAGACCAAAAGCAAATTTAGCGAGAGACAGATAAACACACCAATCAACAAGGAGATTTAACGTGGTTCGGTGGATTTTGGATCCGACCTACGTCCACGGACAAGAACAGGATGGTACTTTTTATTACTTCAAACACGTTTCTCAGTTCTCTCTTTTGTTTACAAGTCTCACAATAATGATCTTGATCTCAACTTTTTTGATGATCATGCCTTTTACACATACTATGCCCTCCTATTTATAATAACACAGAAATCAGACTCCTATTTGCATAAGAAATCCTAATTGATCTTTAGTCTTCTTTCATTGTAAGGATTCCTAGTCCGATTCTCCCTTCTCTTTTCTTATTCCTTTTCGGATTCTGACTTTATTTCCTTGTGAGAGTAGGATAATCCGTTTTATCTTATCCGCAAGAATAGGGTGTCGTCATCTTGAACACGACTCGCCGTCTGGTCGGTCTTCATGAGGTCGGTCATGACAATCTTTTATGCTGAGAGTGTTTCTGCCGACCTTATAGTGATCGGTCATCCGAACCAAAGTGGTCGGTCTTCACATGTTGTGGTCGGGTCGGCTATATGATCTTAACCAGTCAGGGAATTACCCTTCTGTCCTCGTCGTGCTGTCTTAAATGTTATAGTGCCTGAAAACACCATCAACACTGTGTTTTTTCATTTTCGTCAAGGGACTTATTTGATTAGTTGGATGCAAAGTCTCTCTCAACTAGAAGTGTACGGATTTTAGATGTCATATCCAAATAGGACATTGGGCTCCCAATGAGATAGATAATGACATTCTACATCACTTGGGAGAGACGGTGGTTAAAATACTTATAAGTAACTGATTCCTTAACTAGTTGGACGAATTTTAAGTGGGTTTGCAATCCATGCTAAAAGTAAAACCATGATGATAGATGCGTCACAAAGCAGATAATATCTTACCAATGGGGCGAGTCATTATAATAAATGTTAGAATGTGCTTGGGGAGAATGGGTTGATAAAGGAACTGTTTTGTTGAATGAAATCCTGAATATTATTTAACCTTGTAGTTTTGGATGAAAAATGAAGGTAGTCTCACCTGAGTGAGCATGAATATATATATATATATATATATATATGTAACCCAAGGTTGAAAATGTTTGCAGGCTTAGGAGGGAGAAAGCAAATGCAAGTAGGGGAATCTTCTTACTGCAGAATTTTGACCACTAATAGTAGTAAAATAACATTATAAAGTTATGATAGTACTATTTATTCCAATTGGTAAAATTAACTATAATATTCACACTATGGCAGAATTTTACATGAAAGTCTAGACAATAATCAAATTATATTATATTACAAAGAGAAAAGGATATATACTATCTCAAAGTTTCGTTAAAATGGATAAATATCTCTCATTATTTTTTAAAATATACATATGCACCCCAAAATTTAATAAAATGATATATATACCCCAAAATTTCATAAGAATGACAGTTTTACACCCCTAAAACATAGTTTAGCAGTTAAAAAAATTAATAGTATAAATTATATTATCAAATTAAAATTAATAGTACATGTATCCATTTTCAAAATTAAGAGATGTGTATTGATTATATGGAATTTTGGAGACGTATATGTCTTTTTTCGATTACAAATATTGCTTTTGTAAACGTTATTATTAGTAGACCAGTTGCAGTATAGAGGTTGTTATGCATCGATTTTAAAATAATTACTAAAAATTTATGTTAGAACAAGATGATTTGTTCTCTAATGATATGGTATTATACTGTTAAATCTGCTTTCTGTTGGCAGTGTAAAATCTTTTTTTTTTTTTTTTGTATTTTTTGTTTTTCCATTTTTAATAATTTATGATTAGGCCATCCTAAATTTCTTATTTATTATTATTATTATTATTCCGCTCCCTAAATTTTTATTTCTTTTTCCACCTCTGTTTCTGTAGGTCCCTGAATCAAAAGACAATCCCCAGCAAAACATGCATATTCTTTCCATGGTGCAGGTGCAGGCTACATTGCTTAAAAAAAGAACTCGGAATTAATTTGTTAGTTTTTTTTTTTTCTGGTGAACTGTTTTTTGTTGAATGAATATTATTTTATCATTCATAATGCTCATTGGGCAGTTTCTTTCTGCTTCCTATTTTGTGGTGATTACAATTAAAAGAGCTCATAGTTACTGCCATATATACATATACATACACACACTCAAAGTTACCTTCATTCTCGAAATTGATTACTGTTCCTCCTCTTTTCGAGGTCTTCATTCTCCTCATTCCAATGCCCCATTTCATTCCCGAAGTTATCTGCTATTCATCTTTATTCTGATGTCTCGCATCATTCATGAAATTATATTATGTTCACTATCATTCTCGAGATATTCCAAAACTTATTTATGTTGTAGGCATTCCAAAACCTAATCGTGCGGCATGAGTCACCCTCGACATCCTCTTTTCTGTTGTAGGCATTCCAAAACCTAATCGTGTGGTAGGGTTATCTCAGTCTTAACTTTGAAAAAGAGTCAAATGAATGTCGAGTTCTATGACTATTTCTAGAAGTTATGTCAGCATAAATTCTTTCTAAGTATGCATTCCAATTCTAAGTTAAAGTTTCAGTGTGCAATTTTGGGTAGCATTCTGCTAGTGATTCCAAAGTTAAAACTTCTTTCAAAATTCAGACATACTCATTCTTATTGAGAGATGAAAAATTATGCAAAACTCAATTAATTTAATCATTGAACATTTGGAAAGAGTCATTAAATGATAAGAAAGGAAAGATGCAATGCCTATGTGTGGTATCCTTCAGGGTTAGGTATCTTACCAGCACCAATCAAGTCTTGAATCTCATAATTTAAGTGGGTGCAGTTGTTAGTGTCATGACCTTTTTGTTAATAGAAATGGTAGTATAGGTTCAAGTTGTAGTGGCGAGGGATAGGGTTTGGTAATGGTTTAGCTTCCAAAGGTGTTAATAGTCATTCCCCTTAAGCTCATCCAAAATCCTAGACATTGGCAATCGTTGGTCGAAAAATTGTCATTTCCAGATGGTGTTCATTCTGCAATTCTATTTTCCGAATTCCTTAAGTATTCCCTACAACTCTTCTTGTACTGTCCTTGCTCGTATGTCTCATTGTATTTGGCTTTTATAGAAAAATCTGTTAGTTTCCTCCCTTTATTCTTAGGTTTGGTCTCTTCATTTGAACAGTACCCTAACTTTTCTCGGTATTCTATCCTTTGAAATTAGACAGTGAGCTTATGTCTTGGCCTCGCACTCCCAGCCCAATTTTAGGCTCATAATTTATCTTTTTCATGATCCTAGCGCCTTTAAGATCTACCAATTCTTCAATATTCATTGTGACTCAGAATCTTGAACAAGACTGGTCCTCCAGGGGGGCCGTAGTATTATCCGTTTCAGCCCCTAATACCTGGGGTGTTGTTAACTTGGCCACAACATTGGTTAGGTTCTGCAGTTGTTCTGTAATTTTATGTACGGTTATTTCCAATTGGTTGATGAGCGAAAAATATATCAATATTTACCGCCCTTTTTACTTAATATTTTGTTTTGTTTCTCGGGTTTGATGAACGTTTTGATATGTTTTAGTTTGTTTTGCAGATAAAATAATATTGGGACTCAATGAAATCATTTAGGACGAAATGTGGGTCGAATAAGGGTAAATATTGGACTTGACATATTAATTTTGGAGATTGGAAACTTGAAATGGCGTTTTAACGAAATGCAGTTTTGGAAATTCCAGTTTTGCGCATTTGTCATATTTTGGGCATAACTTCTTACTCCGATATCGGATTGAGCTGATTCAAGTTCCAGATTAAAGAAGACCCAAAGAGCTACAACTTTGAAAGAAAAAAAATAATTTTGAATTCTGAAGATTTCATGACCGAAATTGATAAAACATCCGGAAGTGTGTTATGTGTAATTATTAAAGTCATTTTCAAAGCAAAAAAAAATAAAAATAAATAAATAATAAAAATTATCAAATCACCACCAAACATGATAGTAATTAGTGGATCAATTAATAATGGATTTGGTGGAGTAATTAGTGGAGCAATTAATAATGGATTTGGTGCAGCATTTGATGGAGGCAAAATTTTTCCTATAAATACCAAGCCATTTCATTTGTAAATTCATACTTTATTCTAAGCAATTCCTTAAGAATACTAAGAAGATTATATCTTGTTTGTTTATTTACAGCTTTCAGTAATTAATTTCCGCTTTCGCACTTTCTTTTCTTTACTTTTCAGTTTTTACTTTCCGCAATTTACTTTTACGCACAATACTTTTATTTCTTTAATTTTCAGTTTTTACTTTTCGGTAATGAGGAGGTAACTCCCCTTTGCTGGGGTAAAATGTAATACTTTTATTACTAATATTTAGATTAATCTCCCTTAATTATAATATATAAACTAGTTAAAACCTGACTTAACGAGGATACCGCCATATTGGTCGGTTGGTAATTATTTAAATTGGTTTTAACTTGACTAAACTGGATACCGCCTGATTGGTCGGTTGGTAATTAATTATTAATTTGACTTAATCTGGTACCGCCTATATGGCTGGTTGGTAATTATCATGCACAGTTAATATATTATATTAAAGGAGATATCTAAAATAGAAGTAATAAAAGTGGATTATTTTACCTCAGCATTTTTTTATTGTACTTTTACTTTATTTACTTTTCAGCAATTTACATTCAGCATTTACTTTTCAGTAATTTACTTTCAGCATTTACTTTTCAGCATTTAATTTTCAGTATTTAATTTCAGCATTTACTTTCCGTCATTTACTTTTCAGCAATTCACTTTTCAGCATTTTACTTTATGTCTTTTATTTTATTTAAGTTCTTACTACCCGTAAATATGTGTCAAAACTAAGCCAGTTATCTGGGGTTGTGATGAAGTCCAATATCATCGGTTTATAAGGGTTTAAATTACGGTTTGGGTAATATAACGCTTTATTTATTGACCCTTAGTCTTAATGCATCTTGTTAACTGGCCATTAATAAGATTGATTCGGTAAACTTAAAATGAACTTGGAAAAATGGATTTTAGGTTTAAGACCTTATACTTAATAGCCCACGATCCTCCTTGAGGATAGATAACCATTTAATAGATTTCCTTACAGGATAGAAATATACCTGTCGGGCGGGGTAGCCATAATTGGAACTTAATCTTAATAAATTCAGATAACTTGGTTAACATAGGAATATGATTAATTGGGTTATACTGGGTATTTATATTTGACCATCGGAAGAGACTTTTACATAATTTCGTGTTCCAGGTTAATAAACCAATATATTACACAAATGTAAAATAACCACTTCATCTTTTAAAAAGATATTGGAAGGATTCACAACCCTGAATAGTTTTATAAATTTGAATTTTCTTCAATCTACTTTCAAGCAATTTTATTTACTTGTTTTAAGTTTTAAAGTCACCACCCAATCAAACAACCAATCCATTAGATACTTGTAAATATTTAACTTCATAAATTAATAAAAAAAGGTTTTAAGTCCTCGTCGGATTGATACTTTTATACTACTTGAACGATACGTGCGCTTGCGTTATACGCTCGTGATTACGTTCCGGTCAAGTTTTTGGCGCCGTTGCCGGGGACTTATTTATCTTTCACTACTAGTTTTGGGGTTGGATACTTTACTTGTATCTAATTTCTTTTTACTTATTGTTTTTGTTTTCAGTTGTTTCAGGTTCTCAGACACTACATGAGACGAATTATAAGCTTTGAAATTTGACCGCTTGACCCAGAGATTGAAAGAACCATCAGACAGTTGAGAAGGGAAAGGCGAGAAGGCCAAAAAGCACTGATCAACATGGAACCTGAACCTTTAGAGGTTGCACCACCAATTCCCATTCGAGACAGAACCATTTCGGTGGTTGACAGACTCATTTCTTGTATTGTACTTCCTCCCTTACCAAAAAAAGTGGGTGACATCAAAACATGCATCCAGATGATTCAGCAGTCAGTACAGTTTGGGGGAAATGCAACTGAAGATCCTAATTCCCACATTAGCAACTTCCTGGAAGTTTGTGGTACTTTCAATTACAATCGAGCATCTGAAGAAGCAATGAGACTGCGGGTTTTTCCATATTCCCTGAAAGATATAGCTAAAGCTTGGCTACATTCGTTACCACCAGGTTCCATCACAACTTGGAACACTCTAGCCACCAAATTACTTGCAAAGTAATTTCCACCAGCCAGAACTGAAAAGTTGAGGAATGACATCACATCCTTCGTGCAACAAGATTCAGAATCCCTTTGCGAAGCTTGGGAAAGATTCAAAGATTTACTTTGGAAATGTCTTCATCATGAGATCGCAAAGTGGCTACAAGTCCAAACCTTCTACAATGGACTTTCTGGAATAATGAGAACCATAATTGATGCTGCTGCTGGAGGAGCTTTGATGGCAAAAGGAGAAGATTATGCCTGGGAATTATTTGAAGAAATGGCCAACAACAATTCTTTATGGCCAACAGAAAGGAGCATGATCCAAAGAATTACAGGAATTTATGAAGTTGGAGCCAACACAGCACTGAATTCCAAGCTATATGTGATTTGAAAAAATCTGGAAACTCTTAACATGAAAGTTAATGGTGGATCCACAAGTTCGCCATTTGGAGGAGTACCTGAGTTAGAATCTTACAACCAACAAGAAGAGACAGTGAACTATGTCAACAATTTCAACAGACAGGGGAACAATCCATATTCCAACACCTATAACCCAGGGTAGAGGAATCACCATAATTTCGCATGGAGCAACAATTCAGGGCAAAAGAACTACCCACCACCTGGATTCCAACAACCAAATAAAAGCCATGAGCATGAAAAAGAACTATGAATAACAGAAGTGCTGGCCCAGTTGAAGAAGCAAGAAGCAAAATACGATGCTTTAGCAGCTATGGTTCAAAATCAAGTAGCATTGAATCAAAGCCATTCAGCCTCTATTAAAGCACTGGAAAATCAAATGGGACAACTGGCCAATGCTCAGAGTTACAGACCACTAGGAAATCTTCCCAGTAACACAGAACCAAATCCAAGGAATCGAGGGAAGGAGCAATGTCAAGCCATTACTTTGAAAAGCGGTACTGAAATCAACAAAGATGTTGGAATCATGGCAACCATTGAAGAAGTTACAAAAGATGCAGTTCCACAGATGGAGGAAAAAGAAGCAAAGGAAAAATATCAAGAAAGAATCACTTTACCTCCACTTTTTCCTCAACGACTCTAGAAAAAAAATTGAATAAACAGTTTGTTCGATTCTTGGAGGTGTTGAAAAAGCTGCATATCAACATTCCATTTGCAGAAGCCTTGGAAGAAATGACCAGTTATGTCAAATTCATGAAAGACATTCTTTCACGAAAACGGAGATTGGGAGATTACGAGAAAGTATTATTGATGGAGGAATGCAGTGCCATCATTCAGAGGAAACTTCCCCCAAAGTTGAAAGATCCTGGCATTTCACAGTTCCTTGCACCATTGGAGAACATTATATTGGTAAGGTTTTATGTGATTTAGGTGCAAGTGTTAATTTAATGTCTTTTTCTATTTACAGGAAACTACAAATCGGGGAAGCAATGCCTACCTCAGTCTCTTTGCAACTTGCTGATAGAACACTTGCATTTCCGAGAGGTGTCGTTGAAGATGTGCTGGTCAAAGTTGACAAACTCATTCTCCTAGTAGATTTCATTATCCTTGACATGGAAGAAGACAAAGATGTTCCTATCATCCTTGGGAGACCATTCTTGGCTACAGGTCAAACTGTGATTGATGTGTAAAAAGGAGAACTAACTATGAAAGTGCAGGACCAAGAAGTTACCTTTAATGTTTTCAAAGCCATGAAATTCCCGAGTGAAGAAAATGAGGAAGAATGTTTCAGAATTGATGTTGTTGATAGTATGATTCATGATACTGATACAGTTCCCACGGACAAACTTGAAGCTTACATCACTAACATGACTGACAGTGAGCTAGATGCTGAAATTCTGGAATGTATCAACTATCTTGACAAGCCATTCCGATTCAAATCGACACCACCAGTGAAAGTCTGGAACTTCCGAAGAAATATCAAATCAAGCCCTCAATTGAAGAACCATCATAGCTGGAGCTGAAGTTACTGCCGAGCCATCTCAAGTATGCATTTCTTGGAAACTCTTCTGAATTACCTGTGATTATTTCTTCTTCGCTAACATTGGAGCAGGAAGAAAAGTGGCTGAGAGTATTACGGGAACACAAGAAAGCCATTGGCTGGACTATAACAGACATTCAAGGCATTAGTCCATCATTTTGCATGCACAAGATTCTGATGAATGATGAGTACAAACCCACAATGGAGCATCAACAAAGACTCAATCCAATCATGAAGGAGGTCGTGAAGAAAGAAATCATCAAATGGTTGGATGCTGGCATCATTTACCCCATCTCAGATATCTCCTGGGTGAGTCCTATGCATTATGTACCAAAGAAATGAGGAATTACTGTAGTCACAAATGAAAAGAACGAGCTGATTCCAACAAGAATAGTGACTGGATGGATAGTATGCATGAACTATAGAAAACTGAATAAAACAACGAGGAAAGACCATTTTCCGCTGCCATTCATTGATAAGATGTTAGACAGACTGGCGGGACATGAGTACTATTGCTTTCTGGATGGATATTCGGGGTACAATCAGATTTCCATCGCCCTAGATGATCAGAAGAAAACCACTTTTACATGTCCCTATGGTACTTTTGCTTTCCGCAGAATGCCATTTGGATTATGTAATGCACCTACCACGTTTCAACGTTGCATGATGGCCATCTTCTCAGACATGCTAGGAGGTTTTTATGGATGACTTCTCTGTGTTTGGAGATTCTTTTGACCACTGCTTGCAAAATCTGGAACATGTGTTACAAAGGTGCGAAGATACAAACTTGGTACTCAATTGGGAGAAATGTCATTTTATGATGTAAGAAGGCATTGTTCTTGGACACCAGATCTCACAAAAGGGAATCGAGGTAGACAAAACAAAGATCGAGACAATTGAAAAACTACCTCCACCCACATTTGTCAAAGGGATTCGAAGTTTTCTCTGACATGCTGACTTTTACAGGAGATTTATCAAAGACTTCTCAAAAATTACAAAACCTCTTTGCAATCTTCTGGAGAAAGATGTGCCTTTCAACTTCACCAAATAATGCCAGGAAGCCTTTGAGATCCTAAAACAGAAGCTGGTCTCTGCCTCCATCATAGTAGCATCGGACTGGACCATTCCATTTGAGGTGATGTGTGATGCTAGTGATTTTACTGTAGGAGCAGTTTTGGGACAACGCAGAGTAAAGATCTTCCATGCCATTTACTATTCCAGCAGAACTCTGAATGAAGCTTAACTCAACTACACAACCACTGAAAAGGAGTTACTTGCATTTGTGTTTGCTTTTGATAAATTCTGCTTTTATCTGCTGGGTCCCAAAGTGGTTATCTACACAGATCATTCAGCAATCAAGTATCTGATCGCGAAGAAAGATGCCAAACCCATATTGATCTGTTGGATACTTCTTTTGCAAGAATTTGACGTGGAGATCAGAGACAGGAAATGGACAGAAAACCAAGTGGCAGATCATTTATCGAGGCTTGAGAATGGAGATACAGCTGGCAAAGAACTAACAATCAAAGAAAATTTTCCAGATGAACAGTTGTTTGCCATGAAACAACAGGAAGTCCCTTGGTATGCTGACTATGTAAACTACATAGTGTCAGGAAAATGGCCGTTGGAATGGACAACTCAGCAAAGGAAGAAATTCTTCAAAGAAGTCAAGCACTATGTCTGGGATGAACAGTACTTGTTCAAACGTTGTGCTGATAAATTACTGAGATGATGTGTTCCAAAAGTGGAGGCCAATAGTATTCTGCAACATTGTTATTCATCACCATATGGCAGACACTTCAGCGGGAATAAAACTGCAGCCAAAGTCCTACAATGAGGTTTGTTTTGGCCCACTCTATTTAAAGATGCTTATCTGTTTGCTCTTCAATGTGACAGGTGCTAGAGAACTGGAAATATTTCAAGAAGAAATGAAGGACCGTTGCAAAACGTTCTGGAAGTGGAGATATTTGATGTATGGGAGATTGATTTTATGGGACCCTTTATTCCATCATTCGGAAACCTGTACATACTGGTTGCTATAGACTACGTCTCCAAATGGGTTGAAGCAATTGCATTGCCATCCAATGATTCAAAAGTGGTGATCAAGTTCTTGAAAAAGAATATTTTACTCGCTTCGGAACACCTCGTGCAATTATCAGCGATGATGGCTCACATTTCTGCAACAGATACTTCGATGTACTCCTATCCAAATACAGAGTTACTCATAAGGTTTCCACAGCCTATCATCCACAGTCAAACAAGCAAGTTGAAGTTTCAGAAAGGGAGATCAAAAGAATCTTGGATTGAACCATTGGATCAATAAGGAATGACTGGTCTGAAAAACTGGATAACGTATTATGGGCCTACCGGACAGCTTACAAAAGGCCCATTGGTATGTCCCCATATTAAATGGTGTTCGGGAAAGCATGCCATCTGCCAGTTGAGCTTGAACACATGGCGTACTAGGCACTGAAGAAGTTGAATCTTGATCCATAAGCTGCAGGAGAGAAATGACTTCACCATCTCAATGAGTTGGAGGTGTTGGATAATATGACCCATAGCGTCACTATTTGTACAGATCATAGTGATGTTGTACAAATTAACTATGTGACAAGGAAATTTCACTCTCATCATTTGTGATTAGATCATCTTAGATATATAAATGAAGAGAGGTCCATATGATTAGTTCCTGGATTGAGATGATATGAGACAGTATCAGTCCTTGATGGATTAATCATTAAATATCCCTAGTCGTAGTATTATCGAGACTGGACATCGATAATGCGGAATAGGCTAGTATTGCACTTGTGCGCGTTGTGAGGGCACAACAGCATAGTTCTCATATATTTGGGTATTTGATACTCATGCAAGTGCGATAGGAGGTTGTGTTTCACCGATGGTACGGGAAACATCTTCGCTCTGGATAGACCCCTCGGAATCCCATTGGTATTATGACTATGTGTCTATGGGAATCCGACATCAGGGTAGGTGTATTTGGTCTTAACCTGAGACTTGCACCGCTAATGCTTACGACAATCAATATACTTTAGTTGAGGTCGTCTAGGACTCTAACCGGTTCTGTGTACGCCGAAGCTGAGTATATTGAGAATCGTAGAGTATTGGGTGTGATGTCAAGACGGAAGTATCACTCCAGTCATAGTGGAGATGATGTCATGCAGGATACGGTATTAGTACTCTGAGGTGCTGCAGCCATCAGGATATTATGACAAGGTCATGTATATCCGATTATAGAGACTAGTTACCAGACATCCGACATGTGCTTCGTACGGGGCAGACACTTATCCAGCCCCAGGCCTAGCACGTGACTATCCGATACTGGGTCGATATGCATGATACTTGGTATACTACGCCTGATATAGATCCTTATATATTCCTGTAAGAATATTTCCGGAGAATTGGGTAGGCATGGCGTTTTGCTAGAAGCTAACCTTGTCTTGTAAATCGGTAGGATGTGGTACTTGGTACGTACGTGTTCGGATACTCCGACGACCGTATTTACTGCCAACATATCCGGGGATCTCATGGGTCGCTTCCCAAAGATTCACCGATGACGTATGACTCGCACTCATAATTAATCTGGGATTAATTTGATGAGAGAGAAAATTAATCTGGGATTAATTACGGATATATTTTATCTAGGATAAAATATTGTCTAATGAGAGAAAACGATTAATTTGGAATTAATCGGTAAAGTTAATATATTCGATATATTGAACGAAATTAGATTTCGACGCGGAATTGAAATTAGATTTTAATTCGGGGGAACGAATTAATTTAGAATTAATTCGTTAGCGACGTGAATAGTGAATTCGCTAGGCGTAATCATTTAATTACGACGCAACGGAAAATTCGCTAATTAGGAATTAGCGAACCCGTGCCCGAGAGTGATTGCGAGCGCATTCGTATTTCGAATTCGAGTGCGGCACGCAAGTCACATCAAGCGTCAAATCATTCGTCACATCAAGCGTCAAATCAAATGTCACTTTGAGTGATGTGACAACTTGTCACTTGATTGAATGAAAGATGTGACTTGATGTAGTTGGTAGTGGTTGGAAAAGGCTTTTAAAAGTTGATGGTAATAGATTATTACATATATTACTTTGACTTTTGAAAAGTATATATCATATATTTAATTTTAGAAATCATATATAAGATATACAAAACCATTTTATCAACTAACACACAACTTCTTCTCTTCTAATTTTTCTCTCACCATTCACGCCCAAGGGGCTGTGAAAATGCTCACTGGTTTGCTTCAAAACCGTGAGCTTAGGGAGGCAATGGGTGTTGATTTTGTGGCAAAATCAAGTAGAGCTAGCACTCCGAGAGACATGCGAAGGTGATAGGGAAACTTACCCACGAGCCGGGAATCAAACGACGAAGATTTGAAGCTCAAATGATGAAGCAAAATCTGAAAACTTGAACCAGTGGACTGCTCACTGCCAAGTCCGAATTTCAAAGAAAAAAAATGATTTTGTTCGTCGTTTCGTCGCACAACCGATCAATGTAAGTATTCCACAACTTCTTTGATATGTATTTCACACTTTATCATGCTTGTTTGATGATCTTGGGACCTAGAATAAAACCAACAATGGCATCAAGAGCCTAGGTTCAAGCATGAAATTTTTAGGGCTTAAAATTGGGAAATTGATTTTGAGCATGATTTGGTTAAATTGTTTGATTGAGCATGTTTAAATGATGTTTAATTTAAGATTGATTGGATCAATTTGTTGAAATTGTGATTGGATCAAATTTCCCCAAAATATATGTGTTGGCCGAATATGTAAGGAATTTTGGAAATTTGGAATTTTTTGATTTTGATTTATTGGATGAATTAGAATGATGTTGGATAATGTTAATTTGAAATTAATTGGATTAATTTTTGAATTGAACAAAAATCCCCAATTCCTTCATGTTAGCCGAATGTGTATAAGCCCTATTAGTCTTGGAATTTTGATTTTCTGGACATTGGATGTGTATGAAATCATTCGGGATATTAATTCGATGTCGATTGTGGAATTAATTAGATTGAATTCAAATCGGAGAAAATTATCTCCCTTGGCCGAGACTTTAAGCATGGTTAATGGGTTTGATTTTTCATTTATGTGTTGGACATGTGATGATGATAATGAACATGATTAATTAAGCTAATTTAATGTTTTGGAAATATTGATTTGGGTGATTAATCATGTAATGCACTTTAGGTAATTAATTGCGGAATTGGATTCATGTAATTTAGTTATTTAGGCCTTAAATTGGATTTGGGCTTATTATGTTGTAAATGGGCTTATTGGGCTTTGTTGTACAAAGTTGGATTTGGACAAATTGGATTGGATCCCATTGGGCCCAAAGCCACTTCCGTTAAGCTCAATACAACTTATAAACCTTTAAAGTTTAATTGGGCCTAATGGGCCTAAATTGATTTCTGGGCTTATGGGGTTACTCCTTGATTGGGCTTTGGTTGCCGAAGCCCACGCCTTAAAGAAATTAATTAAAGCCCATTAGACTTGAATTGAATTGACGTTGGACGTTAATCGGGCTTTGAGACCCGACACGATTAAATTTGGAATTTAAGTCGTTAAAGGTTTATTAAATAAAGTGTAATATTTAATTTGGAATTGAATAGTGAATTAGTATTAAATACATGTTAAATTGGATTTAATGATGTAGTTTAATTTAATTCAAGAATTCGTACTTTGAGTACTTATTCGACAAAAACGAGTTTGACTCGACCAAAATCAAATCGTTGTTTGAACATTGGATGATCACATAATTATCAGATTAATTAATTTGATTAGATTGATTGATAGCATGCTTATGTGTGAATACGTGGTTGTGATGAATGAATAATGTATATCGGATGGATATTAGTCGGGTGGGGCAATTTTGGAAATTGTTGTAATAAATTCGATTTATTAAATTGGACCTGCGTGTCCAGCCTTATCACCTCTATTCTCTTTGTATTCTCTTCTCACCTATTCCCCTCAATGTAAATGAGGTTTCTTTAGAAGTGTAGTGTAAGGGGTAGAAGTAATACAAGTGCTAGCTTGAGTGAGAAAGGGAGAGATTAGATCTAGGATCAATGTGTTAAGTATCCATCCGCATATCATTATTATTTACCTTAACAAAGATAATGAAATTGGTAGCCAATTTGCACGCGAAAAGCCCTCATCAAATATCATGCGTCTTTTCCTTCCATTGAGTGATTCTTACTCAAGATCCTAGATTGGCATGGGTTGTTGGCCAAAGTCAAGCCTTTGTCCGTCGAAGATGTGTTTGAATCACGAGGCTTTGTTCCATATTGGTGTCTTGTCCAAGTTGTGGTTTGTTGGCTAAAGTCAAGACCACTTCTTGTCCATCGACATTGATTACGAAGCTTCCATGGTCAATGGGTCCACGCTTGACTGGGATCACTAGGTTTGTTGTGCCAAAGCCAAGGCCTAGTTGATTCAGAGGAAAAAGGTTAGGGTATATATTGGATATATAGGCATATATAAGATATATGTTTAGGACTTGGATGTCCACCTACTGGATCTAGGAGTTGGATTAGATCCAATTGATCTTAGAGATCTACCTAGTTAATTATCATACAATTTGTTGGCCAAAGTCAAGATTGTGTGATATTTAACGGGATCCTAGCCCACTAGGAAACACGGTTTCCCGAGTACTCGACAGAGGGTTAGAGGCTCGACGAAAAATAGTGGGAGGCAAGAATTGAATTTGCAATATTCGTTCAATTACTCGCCAACGCGCTCAATCAAATATCACTCGTCATATAAATTAAATGTTAGTTGGACTAATAGTTAAATTGTTGTTTTAATAAACAGTTGGACTGTATTATAGTTGATTATATATAATTGGATTATATTAATCAATATATTTGAATTAATTAATTCAGTTTACAGTTGATTTTATAATTGGATTATAGTAATCAATGTAATTGAGGTTAATTAATTTGGATCATATTTGATTATATAGTTGGACTATTATAATCATTATAATATATATAGTACCACTAATCGTTGATTAAATAGTTGGACTATTGTAATCAAGATAAAATTGAAAAGTTGGATATTTAAAATATAATCTGGGATTAAAATATTTTAAATGATTTAATTTTCAAATTGGGAATAAATAATAGGTTACTTTATTTGATAAAATAACTTATTATACCTTAAGCCCAAAATTAAGCAATATAAGTAGAGCATAAAATCTTTGGAAGATTTATGTGATGATGACTTTAGTGCTTAATTTAATATACTTGTCATAAATCTAATTTTAGATTTAAGAAGTATTAAAATTACAATTTATAATTCTTGGAGAATTAATTGACTATTCTAGAGGAGATAAAGTCAAAATTTGCAATTGGGCATGTAGCACGAGGTGCACATTGTTTCGATATTCTAAAAACCCAAGGCTTGGCCTAAGGTTCCTGAAATATTGAAAAGGATAATTGACATATCCCAAAGTGACTACCATTTGGATATGGCAGACACGAAGGAATTAAAGAAAGGGCAAGGCTCTTACTTTAAAAATGATTGTCAAAGTTATGTTCACTACTAGTATTGAAATTAGATTTTAAATACTTAGTGTGGTACATAAAATATATGTATTGATGTTCAGAATCTGCTTTGAGCAGGATACTGACTTCAAGCTGAGATTGCTCTGTGAATCAGAAACGGGACGGAAGTCGCTGTTTCGACCGTAGATACCTAAGTTTAGGAACTACCATTCGGGTGTGTACTTAAATTAGGAACTGTTATAATGTAACTAGTTTGACTAGAGACATTATCTCTATATCAGTGTTTAATCCATTTTGGATAAACCTTATATTCTAGAACACTAAGTGTTTCATTATATAAAGATGATACTGAGATAAACACATTAGATGTGAATAACAGAATTTATATTTTGAATATAATTAAAATCTCAAACATATAAAATGACAAATAAATAACTGAAATTGATTTGATCAAAGAGACTTATTTGTGGCATTGTTGTCTGGGACACAATTAAACAAGACTCGTATATCCGCACTTTTGAAGAGTGGGTACTAGGACTGATTTGACTATTCAAATAAAGTCTACGAATCTAGTTTGTTAGGTAAAGTACCTAAAACACTGTTTACTTGGTAATAGTGTAAGTGCCACCGATCTGTTAGCCCTATTCATGGTGAAGTTAGTGGGCCCATATCTAGCTAGGCTAGATATGAACATGAATGTTTCGTGACCTTAATGGATGTGGCATCACGTTATGGTTATGTGTTTCTTTTGAAGAACACAGATCGGAAACTTTTAGAGTTTCGACACGAAGTAGATAAACAGATCGACTATAGTATTATGCCGTCACGGTAAGACCATAATGAAAATACTTAAGCAGTAAGTTTCAAACATACATGAAAGAGTATAGTATTCTTTCAGATGAGGACTCCTCCCGAGACACGTCAGTTAGACGTGTGTCCGAACGAAAACCGAATTTTGTTGGACATGATAAGGTTTATCACGAGTCGCTCTGAGCTATCATTTCCTTCAACAGGATATGTATTAACAGTGCAAAACTTATTTAGAATAAGGTTCCATATAAATCTGTTTGACAGATATCATATTGGATATGAACAGGAAAGAAACATGGTTTCTCATTCCTAATAATTTGGGTATGCCGGGCATAACGTTTGGATGATACCAAACTAAGGACCCAAATTGGATAAGTGCCAAATATAGGTTATCCTAAGGGAAACCATAAGTATAGTACTTATAAATCTCGCATGAGAACAATATGATTGTTGCTCACCATGCGGTTTTCCAAAGAGGAATACCGATATGCAGTGGTCAGTGGGAGGATAGTGATACTCGATGAAAATCGGAGTAATACTATTCATGGCACGAAGTCCATAATGGAACACAAATAGTTCATCAAGGATGAAACTAAACCATTAATCTTCAAATACACAAGAACCACGTAGATCGGAGAGAATCAGAAAACAACCTGGGGTATGGGTTTCTGAAGTAACCCCTTAAAGATGTAAATCTTATGGAGGTATACCAACCGACTACGTACGAGGAAGTGATACAAGGTATCAACTCCCTTTTATGGCAAAGTGCCATAAGTCCGAAATGGATTCCATGTATAAAACTATGTTTGGATACTAGTTGTTGTACCGCAAGGCATTGTGCCTATTGGTACTGTAAACGTCTTCAAGGAAGACATACATGGATGGCAACATACCAACGTACAAAGCTAAGCTTGTGACGGAAGGTATCGTTATCAACGTTATGTTAATAACGGTTCAACCTTTTACCTGTTGCCATAGTAAATCCATTTTGATGATGCTTATTGATACTGCATATTTCATTTATGAAATGTGTCAGTTAAAGATCAAAATCGCCTTCCTGAAAAGGAAACCTTTTGGAGGATGCTTACAACATCCTGACGATTTTGTATAACCGACAAACAAGGTTTGCGGGTTATTCGATCCATGTTTGGATTGAAGCAAGCATAAGGTTCTTGGAACTGACATTTGAAATAATCATAATGGTTTATGATTTGACTCAAAACGAAATAATTCTTGTGTATATAAGGAGGTTAGTGGGAGCGCACTGACAGTGAAATTCCCATAAAGCAATTGGTGGAAGCTTGGCTTTCATAGATATTCTCCGTAGAATTCTGGGGAGTAACAACCTTTATTCAAGGAATAAAGATCTACTGGGATAGATTTGGAGTTGTTAACACTCTCTGGGAAATTGTACATTTAAAATGTACTTGATATGGTGTCTCATACGCTTTGAGCATATCACATATACGTCTTTCAGGGACA
Source organism: Zanthoxylum bungeanum (assembly GCA_019454045.1). Classification (NCBI taxonomy): domain Eukaryota; kingdom Viridiplantae; phylum Streptophyta; class Magnoliopsida; order Sapindales; family Rutaceae; genus Zanthoxylum; species Zanthoxylum bungeanum. The sequence continues at coordinate 28,224 of SKCR01027692.1, read as the reverse complement.
ATCAGGTCATAGTGATAGTCACTGGATTGAAGTTAAGGACATCTATTAGTATCTTAGAGAACTAAAGATGTGTCTTAAAACTATGGAGAAGGAGAACTTGAAGTGACTGGGATCATTGCTGCAAGTTTCCAAACAGTTTAATATTATGGTACTATAAAGTTTGAAAAACGGGACAGTGAGCTGGAAATCTTCCGAGCAAGATACTGTTGCCGAATAAACAACAAATGCGGATTATTGCTGCAGCTGAGGCAGCAATAGAAGCCATTTGGGTCAATAATAAATCTAATTAGATTAGATATAGTTCTGTTAGCAGCTGAGCTAGGCGTCAGCACAAGGCTAAGGAATTAAAGGTCTCATCGACGATCCAGATATATACTTCTATATTCATCTGATTCGTTCGGATCATACATCGTGGCGATGTGATGATCGTATAAATCGCGTCAGACGATAATCATGGAAATCCGCTGACGAAAACCTTTTCTCAGCAATTTGAGCGAACCGTACATAGTTCGGGTGTACGACACTTGAGTGACTGGGATGTGCCAAGTGGGAGATTTTGGATTATATGACCCATAGCGTCACTATTTGTACAGATCATAGTGATGTTGTACAAATTAACTATGTGACAAGGAAATTTCACTCTCATCATTTGTGATTAGATCACCTTAGATATATAAATGAAGAGAGGTCATATGATTAGTTCCTGGATTGAGATGATATGAGACAGTATCAGTCCACGAAGGATTAATCATTAAATATCCCTAGTCGTAGTATTATCGAGACTGGACATCGATAATGCGGAATAGGCTAGTATTGCACTTGTGCGCGTTGTGAGGGCACAACAGCATAGTTCTCATATATTTGGGTATTGGATACTCATGCAAGTGCGATAGGAGGTTGTGTTTCACCGATGGTACGGGAAACAGCTTCGCTCTGGATAGACCCCTCGGAATCCCATTGGTATTATGACTATGTGTCTATGGGAATCCGACATCAGGGTAGGTGTATTTGGTCTTAACCTGAGACTTGCACCGCTAATGCTTACGACAATCAATATACTTTAGTTGAGGTCGTCTAGGACTCTAACCGGTTCTGTGTACGCCGAAGCTGAGTATATTGAGAATCGTAGAGTATTGGGTGTGATGTCAAGACGGAAGTATCACTCCAGTCATAGTGGAGATGATGTCACACAGGATACGGTATTAGTACTCTGAGGTGCTGCAGCCATCGGGATATTATGACAAGGTCATGTATATCCGATTATAGAGACTAGTTACCAGACATCCGACATGTGCTTCGTACAGGGCAGACACTTATCCAGCCCCAGGCCTAGCACGTGACTATCCGATACTGGGCCGATATGCACGATACTTGGTATACTACGCTGATATAGATCCTTATATATTCCTGTAAGAATATTTCCGGAGAATTGGGTAGGCATGGCGTTTTGCTAGAAGCTAACCTTGTCTTGTAAATCGGTAGGACGTGGTACTTGGTACGTACGTGTTCGGATACTCCGACGACCGTATTTACTGCCAACATATCTGGGGATCTCATGGGTCGCTTCCCAAAGATTCACCGATGACGTATGACTCGCACTCATAATTAATCTGGGATTAATTTGATGAGAGAGAAATTAATCTGGGATTAATTACGGATATATTTTATCTAGGATAAAATATTGTCTAACGAGAGAAAACGATTAATTTGGAATTAATCGGTAAAGTTAATATATTCGATATATGAACGAAATTAGATTTCGACGCGGAATTGAAATTAGATTTAGAATTAATTCGTTAGCGACGTGAATAGTGAATTCGCTAGGCGTAATCATTTAATTACGACGCAACGGAAAATTCGCTAATTAGGAATTAGCGAACCGTGCCCGAGAGTGATTGCGAGCGCATTCGTATTTCGAATTCGAGTGCGGCACGCAAGTCACATCAAGCGTCAAATCATTCATCACATCAAGCGTCAAATCAAATGTCACTTTGAGTGATGTGACAACTTGTCACTTGATTGAATGAAAGATGTGACTTGATGTAGTTGGTAGTGGTTGGAAAAGGCTTTTAAAAGTTGATGGTAATAGATTATACAAATTTACTTTGACTTTTGAAAATTTATATCATATATTTAATTTTAGAAACATATATAAGATATACAAAACCATTTTATCAACTAACACACAACTTCTTCTCTTCTAATTTTTCTCTCACCATTCACGCCCAAGGGGCTGTGAAAATGCTCACTGGTTTGCTTCAAAACCGTGAGCTTAGGGAGGCAATGGGTGTTGATTTTGTGGCAAAATCAAGTAGAGCTAGCACTCCGAGAGACATGCGAAGGTGATAGGGAAACTTACCCACGAGCCGGGAATCAAACGACGAAGATTTGAAGCTCAAATGATGAAGCAAAATCTGAAAACTTGAACCAGTGGACTGCTCACTGCCAAGTCCGAATTTCAAAGAAAAAAAATGATTTTGTTCGTCGTTTCGTCGCACAACCGATCAATGTAAGTATTCCACAACTTCTTTGATATGTATTTCACACTTTATCATGCTTGTTTGATGATCTTGGGACCTAGAATAAAACCAACAGGAGGAATTTCACCTACAGGCTTATTAGAATGCCAAACTGTACAAAGAGAAGACCAAGAAATGGCATGATCGAAAAATAGTGCGCAAATAATTGGAACCAGGGTACGTCAGTTGTTGTACGATTCAAGGTTGAAACCGTTTCCTGGAAAACTGAAATCAAAATGGTCATGTCCATTTGTGATTACACAGGTGTTATCCTACGGAGTTATTGAGATATACAATCTTAAGTCGAGCAACACATTCAAGGTTAACAACCAGCGTGTCAAGCACTACTGGGGAGAATCATTTGAGCGACAAAAAGAAAGTGTCACACTTTCAGGTCCAGCCTAACGTACGGGAAATCATGTCTAGCTGACGACATTAAACTTAGCGCTAGCTGGGAGGCAACCCAATCAATTTGTGTATATATTGTGATGTGATGTGTTTTAATTTTTGTGTGTTTAGTTTTTGCAGGTTAAGACGCATTTCAGGATGGAAGAAGCTCTCGCAAATCTTCACAAGCAATTCCTTCTCTCCCACAAAATTCTCTGATAAAGGTCTACAAAGCTCGCATGGAACAAATGAGACTTCTGACGATCCATGGTATTCCTAATGACATTCGTTGGGTAATCGAACCACGGGTCCGATTAGCAGATGAGTATTCTAATTATTATAATTCTTATTTGCCTGGTTTTAGAAGAAGCACCTATGCAAAGAAACGTAGAGCTAAGCAAATTAGTGTTTGTTACAAATGTGAACGCTGGAATTGCAATACTCGTTGTCGTTCTTTATAATGGTATTTGATAATCGCGAAGATAAAATTAAATTCATTAGGGATGACTTGAGTAAGGAGTCTTTAGATGATATATCTTCGACTCTTGAGACGCATCCCAGTGGATATGTTCATATAGCCATTCGAAAAATACATACACAATTCCGAAAAGAAAGACAACAGTTAAGTCTCAGGAATCTGACTCTAAAAGACCAAGTTTGCCAATTTATAAGAAAATTGGATGGGAAGCTTGTCCCTGACGCATAGACGTCATTCAAGCCGTTACATTATTGTAAATATTATATCTCTTTGTCTTTTCTTAATAATTGTGATTTGTTTTGTTATTTTCTCTGACAGGATCCATGCTACTTTTTGACCTTTCATGATTTACTATTTTGCCACTAATCGTCCTTTGGAAGATACTTGTGCTATTATTACTCACCCTTTTCAGGTTCTATAAATTCAACTCATCATTGCACTCTTGAAGGCATCCATAGTTAAAAAAAGAAACACAAAAATATGGAAGCCACATCAAGAAGATGAGTTGTAAACATTTGTGTGTTTTGTGGTACTAGTGTTGTGTTAAACCAGAATATGTAGCAGCAGCACAGGAATTGGGTCGAGTCATTGCTGCAAGGAATATGCACTTAGTATATGGCGGTGGCAATCTTGGACTAATGGGGATCAATTCAAAGGCTGTACAGGATGAATGCAGCCAAGTTTCGGGAATCATCCCAAAACCCTTGGCAGAGGCGAATCTTATTGGATCATCAAATGGAGAAGAACTAATTGTGCCAGGTATGTCTGAATGACTGGTAGAAATGATTAACCGTGCTGATGCTTTTATTGCTTTACCAGGTGGCTTGGGCAAAATAGAGGAAATTTTTACAGTGTTATCTTGGGAAAACCTGAACATACACCAGAAACCACTTGGACTGTTTAACATTGAAGGATTCTATGATTTTCTATGTGTGTTTCTTGATGATGCCCGGATAAATGGGTTCGTGTCAAAACCTGTAAAAGAACTTCTCTTTACTACCAGAACTGCCCCAGATTTAATTGATCAAATCTTAGCATTTGAACCACAAATTGACCCCATTCTTTCGAAGATAAACTGGTCCGATGATGATCATGGTAAGAGGCATCAGATAAATATGGATCTTAACCTGTAATTTTTCACTTAGATGTAGAATTTCAGCTAACCAGGTACGATTTTCTAAACTCTTCTTCTACTATTTAAGACATTGGGGACAATGTCTCATTTAGGTTTGGGGGGAAAGGAATAGTTAATTTGTATCTTATTTGTATTGTTTTATTTTTAGTCTAAAATTTTCGAAAAAATACAAAAAAATTGAAAATTTTTCAAAAATCACAAAAATATTTTATGTTTTTAATTTGATTAATCGGGTGAAATTGGTGTAAGAGATAGCTGTGTAAGGAAATTTCACTCCTAAAACGTATCTCAACATATTTCGGAACAAGTTAATTTTTGTTTATTTCCTTTTGAATAATTTAATTTGTGAATTCTCTATAATATTGACTAAAATGAATCTTGATATGTTCAGTTGACAGGTATTATCAACATACATAGTAACATAGAGACATGAGCTATAATTAAAAAGTTTGTAATATTCAGTGCTCTAGTTTAATTGGAGGAAGCATCTAAAAAAGCGATGGGATAAAAAATTAAAAAAAAAAAAAAATGTATAAAAAAATAAAAAAACGTCTGAGATCCGAGTTATTAAGTCTGTAAGGGTGTCTTAACACCTAGTGCCCTAAAACCAACTGGTTTGGAAGTCACTGACCCAAAGCTCGTTACTGAAGTCTGAGTAATTAAGTCCGTAGGGATGTCTTAACACCTAGTGTCCTAAAGCCAACTGGTTTGGGAGTCACTGACCCAAAACTCGCTATATAGATGGATGATATTGTATATAAATAAATCAAAAAATCAAAAATCAAAGAAAAAAATTCAGAAAAGTCAGAAAAATTATTCCATTGCTTAAAAAAATGTGTGAAATCTGATATAACTTTAGGACAAAAATATTACTTTCTTCTCAACTGTACTTGTGACTATTGTGGGCAAAAATAAGTTGATTAATATTTTGTTGACTGTGTATATGGAGAATGGTAAAAATAATCGGAGAATTTACTTATTCGGTAATTTAGAATGAAACAAAACAACTATTGACTTGGATTAGATGTTTCATCTGTTTAGTCACTAACTTCTTTATTCTCTTTCCTCTTATCTTTTTGCTTTTGTGTGCATTAGTTTTATTATCTTTTTACTTTTGTAAAATATTTGTGGGTATCGTTGTTGTAAGCCCTCACGAGACTACAACTCGTCCACTAGGGACACCTAGGGGTTTAAAGGTTTGTTGCATACGCTAAATGAAACTGTGATCCCTACGAAAATGGCTTAGTTTAAATTTAATTTAATTGTTTTGCCCGAGGACTAGCAAAATGTTAGGTTTGGGGTGTGATAAGCGGAAAATATTGTTGGATAATTATGACCCATAGCATCACTATTTGTACATAACATGGTGTTGTTGTACAAATTAACTATGTGACAAAGGAAATTGCTCTTTTATCATTTGTAATTGGATTACCTGGATATATAAATAATAAAAATCCTTATGATTAGTTACAGATTAATAAGATATGAGACAATATTAATCCACAACGGTTTAATCATTAAATATCCATAGTCGTAGTATTATCGAGACTGGACATCGATAATGCGGAATAGGCTAGTGTTACACTTGTGCGTGTTATGGAAGCGTAACGACATAGTTCTCATATATTTGGGTATTGGATACTCATGCAAGTGTAATAGGAGGTTCTGTTTACCGATGGTACGGAAACAGCTTCGCTCTGGATAGACCCCTCGGAATCCCATTGGTAGTATGACTATGTGTCTATGGGAATCCGAATTAGGGTAGGTGTATTTGGTCTTAACTTGGGACTTGCATCGCTAATACTTGCGACAATCAGTATACTTTGGTTTTGGTCGTCCAGGGCTTTAACAGGTTCTGTGTACGCCTCTTCTGGGTACATTGAGAATCATAGTGTATTGGGTGTGATGTCAAGACGGAAGTATCACTTCAGTCATATGGAGATGATGATCACGCAAGGATACAAAACTGGTTGCTTGTGATCCGATATATGCTTCATACGGGGCATAGACACATACTCCAGCCCCAGGCCTTGCATGTGACATCCGATACTGGATCGTAATACGGAATACTACGTATACTACGCCTGACAAAAATCTTGTATTCCGTAGAAGAATATTTCTGGAGAATTGGGTAGGTACGGTGTTTTGCTAGAAGCCAACCATGTCTTGTAAATCGGTAAGTACGTGGTACTGGGTACACACGTGCTCGGATAGTCCGATGACCGAATTTACTGCCAACATATCCAGGGATCTCTTGGGTCGCATCCCAAAGATTCACCGATGATGTTTGACTCAAAAAATATTAATCTGAGATTAATTAAGAGAGAGAATATTAATCTAGGATTAATAAAGAGAGAAAAATTAATCTGAGATTAATTACGGTAAGAATTAATCTGGGATTAATTATCAGAGAAAGAATTAATCTGGGATAAATTGCGTCGAAAATTTATCTGGGATTAAATTCATCGAGAGGAGAGAACGCGATTAATTTGGAATTAATCGGTAAAATAAATTTAATAGTTAAATTAGATTTTACTATTTAATTTATTTATTTGAGCTAAATAATATATTAGATATATTAATTGAAATTGGATTTCAATAGGAAATTAAATTGGATTTTAATTTTAGCGAACAAATTAATTTGGAATTAATTCGCGAGTGATTTTCGTAATAATTTTACTGGGTATTATTATTTAGTTAAATTAGATTTAATTAAGCCGCGACGGAAAATTCGTTTAATCGGATTAAACGAATTCGAGCCCGAAATGTGTTGAGCAAGCCCACTTGAATTTTGAATTTAAAGTGGGACCCACTTTACTTACATCATTAGTCATTTTAGTGATTGACATGAATGATGGATTTTGATGATATCTTATAAAACACTCAACATTTAATTTTGAAAATTAATTCCCCTCTCTCCTTGACATTTAGGCGGAATGGCCTTGATTGATAGTGAGATGGCCGAATGGCCATTATATATATATAATGCCGAATTAAAAAGGAAAGACGAGGCTGCTGCTTTTCCTTTTAATATTGAAAGTAAAAGCTTCTCTCTCTGACTTCTTTAATTTTTATTGGCCAAATGAAATAAAGTGAATTGAAAAAAATGGCTTGTCTTTAGAGGAGTCAAAATTGGCTCTCTGACCTGCGCATTTTGTCCAATTTGCAACATTTGTTTTTTTCTTTTGAAGAAAGGCATTTGGCCTCTGAATAATTTGTGTTGGCCGAAAAGCAATTGTTTTCTTCTTTGATTGGCCGATTTGGCCTCTGTATTTTGAAGAAAGCAAATGGTTCTCTTTTCTTTTGAAGAATGGCCGAATGGCCTTGGTTCCCCAAGGACCGATTGCTTCCCTCTCTCTCGGGCAAATTTGTTTCTCATTGGGAGATAAAATTTATTCCATTTGTTCTAGCTACCACTTATGGGAGTCAAATGAAAGTGATATGGATACTCATCCAAGTGCTTGGGAGCTTCAACATCCATGAAAAATTTTGAACTCAACCGATCAATGTAAGTCATCCGCAACTTATTTTTGATTATTATTCACACATAAATCACGTTTAGAGATCACGTGGCATGTCTAGGACACTTACAATGGTATCAGAGCGAGATCTAAGCATGATTTGGATTATAGGGTTTGTAAACTTTAATTTGGGATTTTTTTCGAGATCTACCCTAGGAGAGCTCATGGTTAATTTTGAATTAGACAATTGGGTATGTTAATTCACATGGAATTGAATATTAACTATTGATTTAATTAGATTGAAATAAAAAATTGGATGTTAATTTCATGTATTGCCGTGAGCATGAAGCATGTTGGTAGATTGATTGTGCTTTAATTTGTGTTGGACATAAATTAAAAGTTAAGCATGATTAATTAGATTATTAGTGTTTTGGAAATATTAGATTAATTAATTAATTGTGTTAATTGCACTTTAATTGAATTAATATATAATTTGGAATAATGTATTAATTTAATTTGTTGTATTTGGGCTATTGGGTTTGATTGGGCCAAATTTTAGTTTTGGATTATATTTGGGCATAAACCATTTCCATAAAATCCAAAATATGACAATTGGGCCTTTATTTATTTTAATTGGGCCTAAATTAATTTTTGGCGTAGGGTGATTCCTAATTGGGCCTAGGATGGGTTAGATCCATTTTGGCCAAAAGCCCAAGCCTAAAGAATTAATTAAAAGCCCATTGGACTTTAATTAAATAGTATTGGATACTAAATGGGCCTTTGAGATCCATTAAGATTGGATTTGGAATCCAAGTCTTTAAGGCACATAAATAAGTGTAATTATTTAATTTGGAATTAAATATGAATTAGTATTGAATACAATTTAAATTGGATTTAAAATTGTAGTTCGATATAATTCAAGAATACTTACTTTGAGTATTTATTCTTAAACGAGTTTGACTCGAGCAAATCAAATCGTTGTATGAACATTGGATGGTCATTAATCAAAGATTAATTAATTGGATTAGATTGATTGAATAACATGCTTTGTGTGAATACTTGGATGTATGTATGAATAATGTATATCAGATGGATATTAGAAAGGGTGAGGGCAATTTTGGAAATTGTTGTAATAAATTTAGAATTTATTAATTTGGACCTACTTGTCCAGCCTATTACCTCTTTTCTCATTGTATTTCTCTTCTCACCTATTCCCCTCAATGTAAATGAGGTTTCTTTAGAAGTATTATGTAATTGGGTAGAAGTAAGAATATTGCTAGCGGGAGAGAGGAAATATAGAGATTTGTTCTAGGAAAAAATTGTATTATATATCCATCCGCATATCATTATTAATCTATTTCGCGTCTTATTATTCTTTTAGAATACATGCTTAAGGGTGTATGATGAGACATAATCAAAGATAATAAATTGGTTGCCAATTTCCGCGAAAAACCCTTAACAAATATTAAGTGTTTTTCTTCCATTGAGTGATTCATTCTCAAGATCCAAGATTGACACTGGTTTGTTGGCCAAAGTCAAGACCTTTGTCCATCGCGGATGTGTTTGAATCATGAAGGCTTTGTTCCATATCGCATGTCTTGTCCAAGTTGTGATTTGTTGGCCAAAGTCAAGATCACTTCTTGTCCATCGACATCGATTATGAAGCTTTCCAAAGTCAATGGGTCACGCTTAACTAGAATCATTAAGCTTGTTGTGCCAAAGCCAAGGCTTAGTTGATTTAGAGGAAAAGGTTAGGCAATATATTGGATATATTGGCATATATCGGATATATGTTTCAGACTTGGATGTCCACCTACTGGATCTAGGAATTGGATGAGATCCAATTGATCTTAGAGATCTACCTAGTTAAATTTTATACAACTTGTTGGCCAAAGTCAAGGTTGTGTGTCTTTTAATGGGATCCTAGCCCACTAGGAAATTAGGTTTCCCGAGTACTCTACAGAGGGTTAGAGGCTCGCCAAAAAATAGTGGGAGGCATGTATTACATTTGCAATTTCGTTTAGATACTTGCCAATACGTGCTCATTTTAATTTTCGTCATTATTTATTAAATATGTTAGTTGGACTAATATTTAATTGTTGTTTTAATTTAACAGTTGGACTGTATTCAAACTACTTCATTTGTAGTTGATTATATAATTGGATTATAGTAATCAATATATTTGAATGTAACTAATCAATTGTAGTTGATTATATTGTTAGACTATAGTAATCATTATATTTAATTGTACCTGAAATTGTTGATTGGATAGTTGGACTATCGCAATCAAGATGACTGAAAGATTAGCGTCAAAGGACATAAACTTGGGGAAAATGTCTTTAACGGCTTTAGTTTTCAGATTGGGAGTAGAGCCTCTCGAGCATGAGCCCGGAGTTGAGCGAATAGTAGAGCATGAGTTTAGGAAGACTCATTGTGATGATAACTTTAGTGCTCAATTCGTTATGCATAGCTAGAGCTTCTTAAAAGGACATATCCCAAGTTGTCTGCCTAAACTGTGGCAAACGGGGTCACTAGAAGTGTGACTGCCGTATGGATAAGGCAGACATGAAGGAAGTGAAGGCGGGACAAGGTTCCGACTTCAAGAATGTTTGTTATAAACATGTTCACTACTGATTTTAAAATTGGATGTTTGATACTAGAAGTGGTACATGAATATATGTACTGATGTGCGGGATCTGCTGATAAGCAGGAAACTGGCTTCAAATGAGATCGACCTAAAAGTCGGAAACAGGACGAGAGTCGCTGTTTTGGCCGTAGAAACCTAAGTTTTGGGACTACCCTTTGGGCATGTGCCTAAACTAGGAGACTGTTATAATGTATCTAGTTTGACTAGGAACATTATCTCTGTATCTAGTTTAACCCGTTGCGGGTATACCTTTATATTTCGAAACACCGGGTGTTTTGTTTAGATGTAAATAATGGTCTTTATATTTTGAATATAAATGAATCTCAAACATATAATATGACAAATAAATAGCTCATATTGACTAAATCAAATGAGACTTATTTGTGGCATTGTCATCTGGGATACATTAACAGGACTCGTATATCCACACTTTCGAAGAGTGGATACTAGGAAATATTTGATTCTAATTCAAATGATGTCTACGAATCTAGTTCATTAGGCAAAGTGCCTAAAACACCTTTTACTTGGTAAAAGTGCAAGTGCCACCGATCTGTTAGCCCTCATTCATAGTGACGTAAGTGGGCCCATGTCTAGCTAGGCTAGATATGGATATGAATACTTCGTAACCTTTACGGATATGGCATCGTGTTACGGTTATATGTATCTTATGAAACACATGGCAAAAACTTTTGAGTAATTCAAAGAGTTTCGACACGAAGTAAGAAAAATAGATCGGCTAAGTATTAGAACATTGTGGTCATACCATGATGGACAATACTTAAACAGATGAGTCACTCTGAGCTACCAATTTCCTTCTGAAGATACACATTAAACAGTGCAATACTTATTTTGAATAAGGTTCCATGAAAATCTGTTAGACAGACTTCATATTAGATATGAACAGGAAAGAAACTGGGTTTCTCATTCCAGAAGATTTGGTAATGCTGGGCATATGTTTGGATGATACCAAACTAGAATCCAAATTGGATAAGTGCCTACTTGTAATTGGTTCTCCTAGGGAAACCAAAGTATAGTACTTATACAACTCACAAGAGAACAATGTAATTGTTTCTCTCCATGCGGTTTTCCTAAAAGGAATACCAAAATGTAGTGGTAAGTGGGAGGAAAGTAAAACTCGATGGAAATCGGAGTAATACTGTTCCAGGCACCGAATCCTCACGGAAAACCAACAGTTTATCAGAGATGAAACTGTACCAATAATCTTCGAATACACAAGAACCGCGTAGGTTGGAGAGAGTCAGAAAAAAACCTGGGAGCTATGGGTTTCTGATCTCACCTCATGTAGATATCAATCTTATTGAGGAAGACAAACTGACTACGTATGAGGAAGTAATACAAAGTATCGACTCCTTTTATGGAAAAATGTCATGATATCCATAATGGATTCCATGTATACCAACCAAGTTTGGACACTGGTTGATGTACCAGAAGGCATTATACCTATTGGTACTATATAAGTCTTCAAGGAAGACATACATGGATGGCAACAAACAAATGTACACAGCTAGGCTTGTACATAAAGGGTATCGTCAAAGACATAGTGTCGACTATGACGAAACTTTTTCACATGTTGCCATGATTAAATTCATTCGGATAATGCTTGCTATAACTGCATATTTCGTTTATGAAATATGACAACTGGACGCCAAAATCGCTTTCCTTAACGGAAAACTTTTGGAGGATGTTTGTATGCAACATCCTGTCGGTTTTGTTATGCCAAAACATGCAAACAAGGTTTGCAAGTTAAATCGATCCATTTATGGATTGAAGCAAGCATTGCGTTCTTGGAACCAGCGTTTTGATATAATCATAATGGTTTATGATTTAATTCAAAACGAAGATAATTCTTGTGTATATAAAAAGGTTAGTGAGAGCGCACTGACAATGAATATCCTATAAGTTGATGATGTATTGCTTCTTAGCAACAACATTCCCATAATATAATCGGTGAAAGCTTGGCTTTCATTAAAACTCTCCATGGAATACCTGGGAGAAGCAGGCTTTATTATAGGAATAAAGATCTACTATGATAGATCTAGAAAGCTGCTGACACTCTCTCAGTGTTCGTACATTTTGATATGTACGTGACCTGATGTCTCATATGCTTTGAGCATATGTAGACGCAATCAGGCCAATCAAAGTTATGGTCACTAGATTGATACAAAGAAAATCATTGAGTATCTTGGATGAACCAAGGATGCTTTCTGAGAATATGGGGAAAGGAGAACTTGAGGTAACTAGGTTCACCGCTGCAAGTTTCCAAACCGATAAAAATGACTGTAAATCGCAATAAGGGTACTATATAGTTTGAATAACGAAATAGTGAGCTGGAAATCTTCCAAGCAAGATATTGTTGCCGAATAAACAACAAGAGCGGAACATTGTTGCAGCTGATGCAGCAATAGAAGCATTTTGGATCTAATTAATCCTAATCGGATTAGGAGTAGTTCTGTTAGCAGCTGAGCTAGGCTACAACGCAGACTAAGGAACCGCGGTCTCATCAATGATCCAAGTATGTACCTCAACTATTTCATTTGATTCGTAAGATCATACATTGTGGTGATTTGATGATCGAATAAATCGCATCAGATGATAACCTTGTAAATCCGCTGACGAAAGCTGTTTCTCAGCAGAAGTTTGAGTGACCCGTACATAGTTTAGGTGTAGGACACCTGAGTGATTGGCTATAGGCCATGTGGGAGATTGTTGGATAATTATGATCCATAGCATCACTATTTGTACAGAACACGGTGTTGTTGTACAAATTAACTATGTGACAAAGGAAATTGCTCTTTTATCATTTGCAATTGGATTACCTGGTTATATAAATGATAAAAGTACTTATGATTAGTTCCAGATTAATAAGATATAAGACAATATTAATCCATAAAGGTTTAATCATTAAATATCCCTAGTCGTAGTATTATCGAGACAGGACATCGATAATGCGAAATAGGCTAGTGTTACACTTGTGCGTGTTATGGAAGCGTAACGACATAGTTCTCATATATTTGGGTATTAGATACTCATGCAAGTGTACTAGGAGGTTCTTTTTAATGTTCTCTCTCATCTAATTAATCCCAGATTAATTATGTTTGAGTCATACGTCATCGGTGAATCTTCGGGAAGCGACCCATGAGATTCCTGGATATGTTTGTAGTAAATTCGGTCATCGGAATATTCGAATACGTGCGTACCTGGTACCACGTTCTTACCAATTTACAAGACATGGTTGGCTTCTAGCAAAACACCATGCCTACCCAATTCTCCAGAAATATTCTTTTAAGGAATATGTAATCTGTGTCAGGTGTGGTATACGTAGTATTGGGTATTACGATCCAGTATCCGATGTCACATGCTAGGCCTGGGGCTGGAATTGTGTCTGCCCCGTACGAAGCATATATCGGATCTCTGGTAACTAGTCTCTATAATCGGATAATCATGACCTAATCGTATTATCCCGATGACTGCAGTACTAAAGAGTACTAGTTCCGTATCTTACGTGATCATCATCTCCATATGACTGGAGTGATACTTCCATCTTGACATCACACCCAATACACTACGATTCTCAATATACCTAGAAGAGGCGTACATGGAACTTGTTAAAGCCCCAGACGACCAAAACCAAAGTATATTGATTGTCGCAAGTATTAGCGATGTAAGTATCAGGTTAAGACCAAATACACCTACCTTGATTCAGATTCCCATAGACACATAGTCATACTACCAATGGGATTCTGAGGGGTTTATCCAGAGCGAAGCTGTTTCCGTACCATCGGTAAACACAACCTCCTATCACACTTGCATAAGTATCCAATACTTAAATATATGAGAACTATGCCGTTATGCTTCCACAATGCGCACAAGTGCAATACTAGTTTATTCCGTATTATCGATGTCCAATCTCGATAATACTACGACTAGGGACATTTTAATGATTAAACCTTAGTGGATTAATACTCTCTCATATCTTATTAATCCGGAACTAATCATATGGACCTTTATCATTTATATATCCCGGTAATCCAATTAAAAATGATAAAAGTGCAATTTCCTTTGTCACATAGTTAATTTGTACAACAACACCATGTTATGTACAAATAGTGATGCTATGGGTTATAATTGTCCAACAGTTTACACCCCACGGTAAGTAGTTCAAACGACTTCGAATGATTGGGGGCCCAAACACAAGAATAAGGGAACCTTTTATAGGATAACACCTATGGGTTTTCATATAGGCCTAAGAGGATAAGACTTAGGCTCTTATCGACGAAGGGTTGCCCATAACTAAGTCTCCGCACTCAAGGGTTCAATCGACCAAGTGAACTCGCCTTTTTTATACCTAAAGACATGAAAGGCTGTCCACAACTAGGTCTCCCCATTCAAGGGTTTTAATGACCAAGTGAACGCACCTTTATGCTCAAGGGTACGTGAAAAAAAGTGATGGGTATCAGCACATATAAATCCACCGCCTTTGGTTAAATCAATTTCTCGATATATAACGCCATCAAGGTTAAAAATGGTATGCAAAAGATGAAGACATTATTCTCCTCAATCTCACCATAAATACTACAAGGTATTTTTTAGGCCCAATTCTCTATCCCCAATGGAGTCTCCATCTGTAGGTGCGAAGAGAGGTTCAGCATTATGTCTATGGCGACCACTACAGTGTTGGGCTCATAACTTGTAGAGAGTATAGATAACGGGGGACTAACCGGAGAATAAGGGAGTCGCCACCCAGTTAGAGACATCAGGAATGATTTAAGGCCGTATTACACCCCTCGCAAGGTCTGACATTAAACCCATTTGGGTTCGTAATGGTTTCTTAGTGATGCTAGTATAATATTTATGCTCGAAAGAGGTATCCCCATATCTTATAATTCAGTCACATATAATATAGTTTATAAAGCACACACAATAGCGCAAACACGAAAAGTAATAAATAAATAAAGTTTATATATGGAAATAAAATATTACAACAATAATAATATAAGATAAAACAAGCTAAAGCACGCATTAAGTGTGTTGGACTCGGAGAGGCCTGGAGAGACATGGTTTAAGGTCAGCCGGATATATCATTCAATCTTTATATCCGACATGACTTACAAGAAGTTTGGCCAGATGTACTACGTAGTCCAGAAACGTAGAAATATTTATACGTAATAACATACATAGTAAACATGCATTTGGATATATTTATAATGAAATGGCCATCTCCCAGTGGTACGCGTAATTATATCCCGATTGCTAACTATACTACCATTCATTCGGAATCGGCTATGGAACTTATGTTCGGGTTGCCATCCTATATACCACGAGATCATACAAAATGTTAAACCGAGCATAATACATGTCTGGCCAGTCATTGCTTGCAGATGAGATAATAAACAGTCATAACATACATATTAATCATATCTTAAACAACGTATGCATATCATAGATGAAAACAGTAAAACGAACAACTAACACGCAAAAACAGATAATGATGATTAACATATAAATTAACTAAGCATGCGATAAGCTGCATAAAATAGTAAGAGCAACCGAATATAACTATCATCGATCAGATGTGTGTGCATGTCCGGCCAGACGTGATGTACGTCCGGTCGGAGATGCCGTGTTACTAAAGAAGCTCCAAAGTGTAGAAATAATAAGAAAGGTGCCTTTAGTTCATAATTTTATGCATATGTTATGGCTCAGAAAATACCTTTGATTGTTGGGTTGCTGCTGGAATCATACCAGAATTAGCAAACTCCAAGAAATTTACTGTTCTTTCCCACTATTATTCTCACTCTCTTGACATTGTTTCAGCATTTTAGAGTATTTGATAGGTAGTTTCCAGCCTCCCAATCCTTTATGGCGAAGGGATGAGACCATTTTTTACAATGAATTACATGTGTCTCAAAATGAAAGGGGGAGCAAGATCCCCCATTCCTCTAATATGTCCCAAGTAATTGCGAGATTTTATATCGTACCGCAGGTGTAAGGTGTCAAGTTTTAGTAAAGATAAGTGAAAGAGTGTCGAACCCATAAAGATTGTATTCAATTCACACTAAGTACTATAATTAGTAAACCTAACTTTATTAGAAAGAAACTAATTTTAGAATAAACTAATATTAAAACTAAAAACTAAAGAAATGATATACTAAAACGTTTGATAAACATAATCCAAGAAGAGAGAGATAGTCTGATTTCACCTAGCTATCCTCTATGTATTTGTTATGCCAATCAATTCTTATTGAGTTGTATTGTTTATAAGACAAGAACCCTAAATTATTCTAACTCCCTCTCCCGAGTGCCGAGTGAATATATTATCAATTATAGACTTCGATATCCCTATAAAAATCTAATAATTAACAACTTATTACTATTTGAGATTCTTTGTTAACGACTTCAAAGGGATTATAGATTCTTCTGAACTCTACAAATCTCATAGGTCATATTCTCTGGATCCTATTCAAAATCCCTCTCTCCCCAGCGATTGATTCTAAACATTCATCATCTCAATTTGTGACCAACAAATAAGAAGCATTAAACGCAAGAGAATATAAATAAACTGAATTATAACTTTATAACAATCAAATTGCCAAACAACACATAGGTTCAAGCATTGGATACATCATCCTCTAGAATAATAAATTTAGTTCATGACCAAATAATAAAACAATGAAAGCATGGTTATGAATCTAATAGAAATCATTAGAGTTAAAGGAAGAAACTAGAAGATTAAACCCGAATCGAATCCCTTCATCTTCGGACGTCACCGCCTTCGTCTCCTCTTGTCGTTCTTCAATCTTTCTCTTTAGATATCTCTAAAAAATATGTTTTGAACTCTTGAGTTGTGTATTAGCCTCCATTTTAGGGTTTTGGACGAGCTTCTATATTTATATGAAAGTCTTGGAGTCCTTGTGCATGTAAAATAATATTTTCTGATGTTTCTAGATGTCTGCCGCAGTGTCGCGACGCAGCAAGTGGTGTCACGATGCCAATATCATGGGATTTTGTATGTGAGATGCTGAAAATGCATCGCTATGCCAAAAGTGGCGCCGCGACGCCATACATATTTTCTAATGTGTTGATTTTTGCACTTTTCGCTCTTTTCATGTGCTTCTGATGCGTTTGTAGGGTCCCAAAACACGTACAATTACTCCAAGATCCATGTGTCAATGCTTCATATCATTAAAACATAAAAAAATTATAAAATATAATAAATGATACAGAATCTAACAAAATAGTAAGCTAAGAATGCATTAATAAGTGGGTATAAACCGCATTTATCAAATGGGTAGCAGAATCCCTCATTCCTCCAATTTGTCCCGAGTAATTGGGAATAGAAACATCTGACACATCTCGAATTATGTCCAACCAGATGTATGGCTTGGATGTACCTCATGCCGGACATAATCAATCCCGTTATTCTAGCTATTTGAATTTTACACGTGTGTTGACAACTCGATATATGTCCGTGATGAGTGGTATTTATATCATTATTTTCCACTCATTTAACCTAATATTTTGTATAGTTTCTCGGGTTTTGTGAATATTTTGATGTGTTTTATTGTTATTATCTAGTATCTAATATACATTCGGTATAAATAAACACGTGTCACCTTCTCATTGGACCGAATTATTGGCAAATCACATTCTGCCACGTGTCAAGCTCTCATTGGACCTATCTCACCGCGTGCCACATGTCATCATTTGATTGTGCCGACAGAATGCGCGTGGTCAAAACTTGTTGACCGAAAATGCATTCCAGCGTCGCGACGCTGGGAGACCAAATTTTGCCTATAAATCAGCTCCTCTTCACTTCATTTGGTGTGCTTTCCTTGGGAGCTTTTCCCTATTTTTAGAGGATTGCATCTAGTTTTTGTAAATAAAAATAATATTTAATTTATGTATTTTAATTTTCAGTAGTAATAATAGTTCTTCTTCTTCTTCTCTTTTCTTTTATGTTTTGTAGTTAAATTTCTGCTGGGGTAAAAGTGAAGCTTTTTACTTTTATAATTTAGATTAATCTCCCTTAGTTATAATATATAAATTATTTAAAACCTGACTTAATAAGGATACCGCTATATTGGTCGGTTGGTAACTATTTTTAAACTGGTTTTAACCTGACTTAATGAGGATACCGCCTGGTTGGTCGGTTGGTAATTAATTATTAATTTGACTTAATTAGGATACCGCCTATATGGCTGGTTGGTAAATATCACACAGATTTATATAATAAGAGAGATTTCTAAATTATAAATAGTAAAGGTAGATTAATCTCACTTCAATTATAATATGGAAATTGTGATTTAATAAGATGAATTAAAAGTTGATTCCGCCTTAATGGTTGGTTTTAATTATGTAACATAATGTGACACCGCCTATATGGCTGGTCTTTAGGTGACAGATAATTACCGCCTATATGGCTGGTTTATGGATAAATAATAACACCGCCTTTATGGTTGGTTCAACTTAATTGGTTAATACTGGCAATTTCCATATTATAATAATTTAAGATTTCTAAAGGTGAATCCTCTAACCCCAGCATTTTATTTTATTATAGGGAAGTGATGAAACACAATATCCACACACTTAATAATTAATTTTCTTTTTATAGGTAATTCTTTAGTTTGTTTATTGAGTCTTAAGCTTAATGCTTATTGTTGTCTGATCACCAATAAGATTGATGTGGTAAACTTAAAATGAACTAGACATAGAGATTTTAGGTTTCAGCCTTAGATTCAATAGCCCACGATCTTCCTTGAGGATAGATAACCCTTTAATAGATTTCCTTACAAGATAGACATATACCTGTCGGGCGTGGGTAGCCATAAATGGAACTTAATCTTAATGAATCTAGATAATTTGGTTGACATAGGAATATGGTTCAATTGGGTTATACTGGGTATTTGCGTCTAACCATCTGAAGAGGCTTTTGCATATCATCGTGTTCCAGGTTAACAAATTGATTTATTACACATAAATAAGAGAGTCAATTCATCTTTTTAATAATATTGTGTGGAGTCACGACCCTAGATCCTTGAGTCTTTTCTTTTATTTTCCTTAGTATTTTCTTTTGAGTCTGTTTTTATTTTAATTAGCAAATCCACATTCAACCAACCAAAAGCAATCAATTCTCTTCTCCCTATAATTAGATACTTGTAAATAAATAGTATCAATATTTAATAACAACAGTAGGAATTAAGTCCTCGTGGGATCGATATTTTTATACTACTTGAACGATACGTACGCTTGCATTATACATGTGTGTTTACGCCGGTCAAGTTTTTGGCGCCGTTGCCGGGGACTTATATTTATTGAGTTATTAATTTTGAAGCTATGTAATTTACTTGTATCTAATTTTCTTTATTTTTATCTGTAATTTTTATTTCTTTCTTTTGTTTTCAGGTGATTGAAAAATTGAACGTTATTGGTAGATCGAGAAATCACGAGCTTTACTAGAAGATACACCCCAAATATGGGAGCAACAGTCCGGTTTTCTGAGGCCTGTTGTCCAGCCCAACAACTATCACTGCATGTCAGAATCAAGCAATACTACATTTGCTCATCAGAACGAAATGGGGAGATGTGTAATTTGTGATGGTAACCACTTGAGCGATCAATGCATATACTTTTTGTTAGACAGTTATGACCAATAGCGTCACTATTTGTAAAAGACATTGTGTTTTTGTACAAATTAATTATGTAGCAATGGAAATTGCCTTTTATCATTTCGTAATTAGATTATTTAAATGTATGAATGATGAAAGTCCTTATGATTAGTTCCGCATTGAGATGATATGAGACAGTATCAATCCACGATGGTTTAATCATTAAATATCCCTAGTCGTAGCATTATCGAGACTGGACATCGATAATACGGAATAGACAAGTATCGCACTTGTGCGTGTTATGGAAGCGTAACAACATAGTTCTCATATATTTAAGTATTAGATACTTATGCAAGTGTGGTAGGAGGTTGTGTTTTACCGATGGTACGGAAAACAGCTTCGCTCTGGATAGACCCCACGGAATCCCATTGGTAGTATGACTATGTGTCTATGAGAGTCCGTATCAGGGTAGGTGTATTTGGTCTTAACCTGAGAGTTGCATTGCTAGTACTTGTGACAATCAATACGCTTTGGTTTTGGTCGTCCAGGACTTTAACAGGTTCTGTGTACACCTCTTCCGGGTTTATTGAGAATCGTAGTATATTGGGTGTGATGTCAAGACGGAAGTATCACTTCAGTCATATGGAGATGATGGTCACGCAGAGATACAGAACTGGTTCTCTAAAAGGTTGCAACCGTCGGGATAATATGACTAGGTCATGATTATCCGATAATAAATAGACTAGTTCCTAGTGATCCGATATATGCTTCGTACGGGGCAGACACTGTTCCAGCCCCAGGCCTTGCATGTGACATCAGATACTGGATCACGAGATACGCAATACTACGTATACTACGCCTGACATAGATTATATATTCCATTAAGAATATTTCTGGAGAATTGGGTAGGCATGACGCTTTGCTAGAAGCCAACCTTGTCTCGTAAATCGGTAAGAACGTAGTACAAGGCACGTACGTGTTCAGATAGTCCGACGACCAGATTTACTGCCAACATATCCAGGGATCTCTTGGGTCGCTTCCCGAAGATTCACCGATGACGTATGATTCGAACTTTATTAATCTGGGATTAATAGCGGAGAG
This sequence comes from Zanthoxylum bungeanum, assembly GCA_019454045.1. Classification (NCBI taxonomy): domain Eukaryota; kingdom Viridiplantae; phylum Streptophyta; class Magnoliopsida; order Sapindales; family Rutaceae; genus Zanthoxylum; species Zanthoxylum bungeanum. The sequence continues at coordinate 6,870 of SKCR01027692.1, read as the reverse complement.
ACTTTATCTGGGATAAAGTACTATTTGAAGAGAGAATGATTAATTTGGAATTAATCGATAAAATAATATATTCGATATATTATACGAAATTGGATTTCGACACGGAATTAAAATTAGATTTTAATTCGGGCTAACGAATTGATTTAGAATTAATTCGCAAGCGACGTGAATAGTAATTTTGCTAGGCATGATTATTTAATTAAATTTGATTTAATTACGACGTAACGGAAAACTCGTTAATTCAGAATTAACGAAATCGATCCCGGGATGTGTTTGCGACGCCACTCCGATTTTGAATCAAGTGCAGCCGCAAGTCACATCGCGAGTCACATCACTTGTCACTTTAGTGATAGATGTCTTATCACCTTTTTGGTGAGTGACATGCAGTCACTATTCATGAAAGGGGTTGGTGTGGGCATTTAATGTCATTTTGGAGCCAAAAATTGGTGTTGACTTTTGGAAATCAAATACCAAATTTTGGAATAGCTTTTTCATTATTGTTTTTTACAAAAACAAGTTGAAAAACAAAACAAACTCTCTCCCTCTCTCAAGCAAAACCGTGAGCTCTCTCCAAGGGGAAAGGAAGTCATTTTCTTTCTTCCATCTTGCTAGCACATTAGAGAATCAATACAAGGTGATAGGGAAACCGAACTAAGAGCTTGGAATCCATTGAAGCTTGGAGCTTGTAGAACTTCATCAACAAATCTTGCCTTGGCCGAAACTTGGAAGCAAGGAGTAGAAAAGTTTTTTTGCGCATCACATCCAATCCGATCATTGTAAGTGTGTTTCTGCCACTCTTCCTTGTGTATTCATTCTTTTTCATTGCTTATATTGATCTTGGGACCACCCTAGAAACCAACAATGGTATGTAGCAAGGTTTAAGCATGAAAATGATTAGGGTAAAATTTGGGTAAATTGATTTTGAGCATGTTTTGACTAAATTACTTGTTTGAGCATGCTTGTATATGGATGACTTGGAGTTATTTAGGATCAATTTCATGAAAAATTAATTGGATCAATTTTTCCCAAAAAATGAGGCTTGGCTGAATGTGTATTTGTAGGGGTTTTAGGGGCTAAATCTGGTGACGCAGCGGAAACGGTTTCCTCTGCGTCACCGGAACATAAGTAGCCTAGAACATAAGGAACAATTTCCTCTCTAATAGCAAGTTAAGAAAACTTACTAAATCCAAGCTTTTTCTTTAGTTTTTCCTTTATTCCTCTCAAGCTTCTCTTGTTTTCTTTTAATGGAGTTTAGGTAAAAGTGTATTACGTTAATTTACCAAATGAAATGAAAACAATTTATACTTGTCTCACTTTAGCCTTGGCCGAATTTGGCAAGCATTTACAAGAAAAATTAATTTCAATTTCATTTGAATTTCAATTTTATCAACTTGTTAAATATCTAATAAACACTCTATAGATATTTTAATTAAGTCAACAAAGGCAACTAAGCCTTAAAAATAAATATCCAAATCTTAAGATATTTATATTTTAATTAATTTAATCATTTAACAATTAAATAAATAATTAATTAATTAAATATAAATATATTAAATATATGTATTATATTTACATTAAATATTAAATACATATATACATTTATGATATTAGTCAAATATCTCAATTTGACTATTAATTAATGTGTATTTAAATTAATCAAGTATTAAATGTAAATACACAATAATTAAGGAAATGACTATTGGGTCCCTAAGCATGTATTTTGCGTTTAACCTTTAAACGACTTTATAAATAATCAACATTATTTATAAGTGTTGCTCTAGTGCTCTACGAGTATATTTCATTATTGAGACTCTCTAGATTCAGGCATATCCGTCACGAAATCCAATTTCGTGTCCATAATTTATCCACCCGTAAGTTATGACGATCACGGATAAACTCGCTGAATCATACATGTTGAGGTCATGGCAAATGTATAATTCCTCCGTCACAGGTATCCGGATATATCCCAGAGATATAGATGTAAACGTCAAATCTCTATGGGGATTATTCAGTCGACTATTCTATTAGCAATCTCAAAAAGAATGTTTAGAACTAGTTTCTAAATTGTACCACGGGCCCATGGTTTTATCTGATTGCTAATCATGTGGACTACCTATGCTCTGATACACAGAACTGACGGATCCTATCTTGACACACATAGGACACCCTGAGGATCTATCTACACCCAACGAACAGGCGGAGGTCTGATCTAAATAGATCGGTGACGTGACTACCATCTAAGTGTAGAAGATGTCTCATGTGCCCACAATGGCATCTCAAGTCTAAGAATCACAAGTGCTACTCAACCCGAGAAGATTCTTATTGACGTTGGTGTACCATCCATTAAGAATCTTCGGTGAGTCGTTCAGTTTTTATCCACTATAAACACCTACACGTCTATACTAGTCTCCAAGACTTATGGTTCATTGAGAAACCATTGGAATCATATATTCCAGTATATGACATGTACCGGTCTCAACGGGTTTACTATACTGACCAAGTAGTGTAAACCTTGACCAGGAACTGTCTGAGAATGACAACGTCATGATACTACTCAATGTCAGTTGCGATGCTTTTGCAACAGTACCATGACTAATCATTCTAAGGTCATTACGTCTTTACCATATTAAAAGACACATTATATTATAGAAACTGCATATATTATTCATAATAATAATGTTTTACAGAAGTATTCATAAAGAAATACAACCTGGAATTGGCGCTCTGAGCACCAACCCCAATAAAATCTCCCACTTGCTCTAGTGCCAATAACAATTGTATCTAATACCCATCGACTCCACATGTTTATCAAACAACTTCGGAGGTATGGCCTTCGTCAGCGGGTCTGCTACATTATCTTCACTCGGTACCTTGCACACGACAATATCCCCTCGCGACACAATCTCTCGAATGATGTGGTACTTGTGTTCCACATGGTTCGACTTCTGATGCGCCCTCGGTTCCTTTGCTTGCGCAATGGCTCCAGTATTATCACAGTATAACGGAATCGCATTCTCGATACTTGGGACAACTCCCAATTTTGTGATAAAGTTCTTTATCCACACAGCCTCTTCTGCAGCTTCAGAAGCTGCAATATATTCCGCCTCAGTGGTGGAATCTGCTGTCGATCCCTGTTTGGAACTCTTCCAACAAACTGTACCTCCGTTAAGGGTAAATACGAATCCAGATGTAGACTTTCTATCATCAGGATCCGATTGGAAATCAGAATCCGTATACCCGTTAACTTGCAGTTCGTTTCCTCCATAAATTATTAACTTATCCTTAGTACCTTTAAGATACTTGAGGATATGTTTAATGGCCATCCAATGGTCATTACCTGGATTGGACTGATATCTACTAGTTACGCTAACAGCGAAACTGATATCATGCCTTGTACATAACATGGCATACATTATGCTACCCAAACACGAAGCATAAGGTTGGTTAGACATTCAAACCTTCTCATCTTCTGTTTGTGGACTCATCTTCTTAGAAAGATGAATCCCATGTCTGAACGGTATGTTTGTTGTCTTACAGTTACCAAAATTATACCGTTCCAAGATCTTATCTATGTACGTTGATTGAGATAACCCAATCAGCCTCCTTTGTCTATCTCTATAGAGTTTTATCCCTAAAACATAGGAAGCTTCTCCCAGGTCATTCATGGAGAAAATCTTACAGAGGTACACTTTGACGCTTTGTAACATACCTAAATCATTCCCAATGATTAGGATGTCATCAACATATAGGACTAAAATACGACCATGCTCCTACTGGCCTTCTGATACACACAGGATTCTTCCGAATTCTTTAGAAAACTAGACGATCTAATAATCTCGTCGAATCGAAGATTCCAACTTCGTGAAGATTGTTTAAGTCCATAAATGGACTTCTTAAGCTTACATAACATGCCCGAGTTTTCACTAGACGCAAAACCTTCCAACTGTTCCATATAGATTTCTTCATCAAGAAATCCATTTAGAGAAGCCGTTTTGACATCCATTTGCCAAATCTCGTAGTCATGATACGCAGCTATAGAAAGCAAAATCCGAATAGACTTAAGCATTGCTACTGGTGAAAAGGTTTCATCGTAGTCGACGCCAGGTCGCTGCGTGTAACCTTTTGCTACCAGTCGGGCCTTGTAAGTCTCAACCTTACCGTCAGGCCCGCGCTTCATTTTGTAAACCCATTTACAACCAATAGGAACAATTCCTTCGGGAAGCGGAACCAAGTCCCAAAATTGATTCTCATGCATTGAGTCTATCTCGGATTTCATGGCACATTGCCATTTCACGGAGTCGATGTCCAACATCGATTCTCTATAGGTGAAAGGATCTGTCTCTTCAACTAAGAGAACATCCAGACTCTTTTCTTGTATCAAATACAAGCGTTCAGGAGGTCTAGATACCCTTTCCGACCTACAGAGTGTGTGTGTTGAAGGTCCTTCATCTACTTGAACTTCAGGTTTCTCCGTTGGTTCGTTGTTTTCAGGTTGGACTTCATCAAGCTCAACCTGTCTATGATTACCATCTTCTGACAAAAATTATACTTCTAGAAATTTTGCGAAGCGAGCTATGAACACATTTTGATGCTCGGTATCATAGAACATATATCCCCTCGTATTCGAAGGATATCCGACAAACCTAAACTTTTGCCCTCGAGTCGAAAGCTTATCTTGCTGAGTCACCCTGACATAGGCAGGACAACCCCAAACCTTAATATAATTAAGATTTGGTCTCCTACCGAACCATATCTGATACAGAGTCTAGGAATAGCTTTTGGAGGAAACTTGTTCAAAAATGTGCAGTTGTTAAAAGAGAGTAGCCCCATAAATAATAGGGCAAATCTGAGAAACTCAACATTGATCGAACCATATCCAATAAAGTCTGATTTCTCCTCTCAGACACTCAATTGTGCTGTGGAGTACCTGGAGGAGTATATTGAGCGAGAATCCCATTCTCCTTCACATAATCCATGAACTCACCACTCATATATTCACCGCCTCGATCAGATCGAAGACATTTAATATATTGACCAGTTATTTTTCTACTTCATTTCGGAACTCTTTGAACTTTTCAAAGGTTTCCGATTTATGTCGTATAAAATAGACATAACCGTACCGTGACAGATCATCGGTAAAGGTAACAAAGTACGAATAACCACTGTGAGCAGTCTGACTTAGTGGACCACATACATCAAAATGTACGAGTTCCAGTAAGTTAGTGGCGCGGTGTCCAACACCAGAAAATAGGGCTTTGGTCATCTTACCCTGAATACAGGATTCACAAGTTGGATAGGATTCAATGGTAAGATCTGGTATAAAACCATTCCTAACCAATTGGGTAAGGCGTTTAACATCTATGTGACCAAGCCGCATATGCCAAAGTTCAGTATCATTAATTACAGGTAAACTACGCTTAATAATTCCAGTATTTAAAATATCTTTTAAAGTTTGCAATGTATAATGACCATGCTGGTTTGGACAACAAATGATCTGAATATTATTTCTATCATATAAATATAAACAACTATTCTTAATATTAATACAAAAGCCTTCTGTATCCAATACAAAAGTGATATAATATTAGCTACACATTCTGGTACAAAATGGCATTCATTAAACAAAAGTGTCTCATTCGGTAATGAGATCTCGCATACTCCCACTACAACTGCATCCAAAGAGTCTCCACTCCCGAATCGCAACTGCATCTCTCCAGGCTTCAGTCTTCTAATTTCCTTCAGCACCTGCAACGAATTACAAATGTGAATGAGACAAGCAGAATCTAAAATCCAGTTGGATGTAACGGCTTCACAAGCCAAAGATATATCAATAACTGGAAAAATAAATGTACCTGATGTAGATGCTCTCTCCCTCCTCAGCTGGGCGATGTAGTCAGGACAGTTCATTTTCCAGTGCCCGACTTTACTGCAGTGATGGCACTTGTCTTCAGAAGCCCTTTTGGGCTTAGCTATCTTTTCATGCGGTTGAGGACCAAAACCCTTCTTCTTCTTCCCTTTCTTCTTCTTCCCTTTGGACAGGCCTGGGAAGAAGCGGAAAGAGAAGTGGGTTTAGGAGGGCGAGTCGGTACTCCCTTCTTAAGGTCCTCTTCCGCCGTGAGCAACATCCTATGTAACTCATGGTAGGTACAGATAGTCCCGTTCATGTTGAAATACATCACGAACTGGCGATATGAAGCTGGGAGAGAACCAAGAATGACACTCCTACCGAGAATGTCATTTAGAATGAGATTATATTGCCTCAATTGATCGATCAAATTGATCATTTAAAGAACATGCGGGCTAATAGCTTGCCCCTCATCCAACCGCGCATGGAACAGTTCCATTGCGACTTTGTGAACAATCACTTGTTCTTGGTTCTCAAATGACTGTCTCAATCGAGTCATCATTGTATAGGCATCTGACATGCCATAATACTGTTTCTTGAGTCCCGGAGACAGTGAACTAAGGATGTATGATTTAACTCTTAAATCATCATTCTTCCAAGTTTCAAAAACTTGGTGTTCCTCCTCCGTAGCATCCGCACCAACAGCAAGGGGCAACGGACCCTCAAGAACATATCCCAGTTTCTCAGAATCGAGGACAATCCTCAAATCCATTTCCCAGTCAGTAAAGTTTTCAACTCCTTTGAGTTTGTTCACATCAAGCATACGCGCAAACTAATTTTTGGATGGTGCCGCCATCGCAAATCAATCATATAGATCACGAAAAACGGTTAGCAGAAATTAAGCAGTTTCATATAATATCAAAAGCATAAACTAGATCATGGATTTTTAATCTAAAAATGCCTCTCCCACTAAATCATGCAATACTGTAATCCCCAAACAGAATACAAAGATTTAATAATTAAAT